>LPNX010832151.1:32596-47368 GCA_001517045.1 Pseudotsuga menziesii
AGTTCAAGAAAGCAAACTCGGGACCATCTTCATTTTTTGACAAGCTCGAAGAAAAGAAAGAAGAATGCTTGATAAGGCACTGATTCGTGGATTTTACGAGCCCGAACTAGTACATGCTCGACGGTGTTTTCATAGTTTAGAGAGTCTGAAAACTCCAAAGAAGACTCTAGGGGGGGTCCTTTTTCGTACAATTTAGTCTCATAAGGCCGAAAAAGTATAAAACAAACCAGAGAAGAACTCTCTTAACTTCCGAAGAAGAAAAGGCGCACCTTTTTCGTAATTAGTTGGGAAGGTCTGAAAAAGGTTAAATTACCACCTACCCAACGCTCCTTCAAAAGCAGCATATAAAGCCTGCGTTTTACGAGTGTGAAGGAAGGCAAGATCACTCGGAAAGATCCATTTGATTATGAGAAATGGGGCTTACAACAACAAACTCGATGCTTTGTTCTTTAAGGGTTTAACGAGCATGACAAAGACGTAAAGTACACTCGGAATCTTTTTCATGTTTTGGTCCAGAGCACGAAAAAGAGAAAACTAAGCTCATATCGGGGGTTCCTTTTCCGTAAGTTTAGTCCCTCACGTCCGGAAAAGAGATAAACCTATGCCTGAGAATTCTCTTCTCAATTTAGTAGAAAAGAGAGCGATCCTTTCTCGTATTATTCCACATGGTCCGAGAAAGAGATAACCTACCACCAATGTGGATGCCCATTCACATATTCTTAACGAGCCTGAATGGACAAGTTTACTCGGCAGTCAAGTCTATTTTGAGGAGTCAGACTTGGGCCTAAAGAAACTCATAATCTTTCCCGTGAAGTTTTAATGAGTCCGGAAAAGTCAACTCGCGGCCTCCTTACTGTTTTTAACGAGCTCGAAGGAGAGCAGAAAGAATGCTCTAAAAAGGGGAGAGTCATAACTGAAAAAGAAGGTCAGACTGTATCAAAGACTCCAGGAAGACTTCATCCAAAGAGAGGAAATCATCCGAGATAGGATACACATCTGGACTTTCAAAAGGGTCAACAGAGTAGAGAGAAGACTCTACAGTCTGTATAGGATGACTCACCAGTTCAACTGCTGGGACCAAGCCCCGAGAAGGTAAGCATGAAAGTAGAGGCTGCCTCTCAGTAGCAATTGAACATAAATGACAAGAAGCCACATAGTTCACCTGTGGTGGGGTGGTGTCTACAGAAACACTGGGAATCAACAAAGGAAAGACTTGGTCTCTAGTCGGGTCAGGAGAAGGATCAAGAAAATCCAACTGATCAATAGTGACAATTTCTTCGCCATGATTAAAGTACATCACACAAAAGAATGTTGACACCACAGCTTGCATGGCATAGACATAATCACATCCAAGGAGCATATTAAAGTCCAAGGGGTCTTCTATTACCATGAAGTCAACTAAGACGGTCTTCCCACCCAAAGTAATAGGAGTTTGAGTAAGAATTCCCAAGGCTACACAAGTTCTTCTATCAAATGCCAGTAACTGACTAGCAGTCGACACAAGGCTGGGAGATCCCATACCCCGCCAAGCACGAGCAGACAAAATACTAACTGAGGCTCCTTCATCAACAATGCAACGAGCAATTGTATAGGGTTCAACTTTGACCTTTTATCTGGAAAGGTGCATGGGAAGGAAGGCGCGGCTCAACAAGGCTATCCCAATCAAAGGAAGCAATCCGAGGGCTTGGTGGGGGTTGATCCGAAACAAGTTTAGTGCCCCCTTGTTCAGTAAGATCTGAACTGGCAGTGAAGAGAATGTGACTAGTAGACACGTCACTCTCTAAAGGAAGAGTGGGATTGATCGATACTGGAATCGATTCAACCGCTTCATCAAAGTCACTCTCCGAAGGGAGAGTGGGATTAACCAAAGATGACATTGGTTCAATCACATGAGGAACACTCTCCGAAAGAAGAGTGCGATCGACCAAATCTGAGATTTGTTCGACCACTTGATCAACCAAAGGTTGAGTAGGAGGTTGAGAAACTATAGGGTGTTCAGAAGAACGAAATCCATGAGTCTTGGACCACACTCTTCGCACCTCTGGGATAGCAGGGCACAAATGAGTAAGATGATCTCCCTTGCATAGCACACAAGGGAACTTAAGATGATGCTTCGAACGACCAGTTTTCTCAACTGAGTCAACATGACTAGCAGTGGCTGACTCTTTGCTCTCAACATGACTAGCAGAGGATGAGATTTTGCCCCCAGCGTGAACAACAGAGGCTGGGTGACTGGGTCCAACCTCACTAAGAGAGGCTGGTTGTTGAGAGACTCCATAATGTTAAAAAACGGGATGACCATGAATCCAAACTCTTCACACCTCCTCAATAAAAGGGCATTTATAAGTAAGGTGGTCTCCCTCACAAAGCTTACAAGGAAACTTGAGCTTGTGTTTTGAATGGGTATACTTGTCAACAGTGTCAACATGACTCACAGTGGTTGACGGGTTGTCTTCAGCTTGAACCATAGAGGATGAAAGACTGCCCCCAGCATGAACAACAGAGGCTGGGTGGATGGATCCAACTTGAACAATAGAGGTTGGATGGGGAGGTTCAACTTGAACACCAGAGGTTGAACGGATGTACTCAGCATGAACAACAGAGGCTGGGTGGATGGATCCAACTTGAACAATAGAGGTTGGATGGGGAGGTTCAACTTGAACACCAGAGGTTGAACGAGTGCACTCAAGGTGAACACCAGAGGTTGAGTGACTAGATCCAACTTGAACAACAAAGGTTGGATGGGGAGGTTCAACTTGAAAACTAGAGGTTGAACGAGTGCACTCAATGTGAACACCAGAGGCTGAGCGACTGGATCCAACTTGAACAACAGAGGTTGGATGGGGAGGTTCAACTTGAAAACCAGAGGTTGAACGAGTGCACTCAACGTGAACACCAGAGGTTGAGTGACTGGATCCAACTTGAACAACAGAGGTTGGATGGGGAGGTTCAACTTGAAAACCAGAGGTTGAACGAGTGCACTCAACGTGAACACCAGAGGCTGAGTGACTGGATCCAACTTGAACAACAGAGGTTGGATGGGGAGGTTCAACTTGAAAACCAGAGGTTGAATGAGTGCACTCAACGTGAACACCAGAGGTTGAGTGACTGGATCCAACTTGAACAACAGAGGTTGGATGGGGAGGTTCAACTTGAAAACTAGAGGTTGAACGAGTGCACTCAACGTGAACACCAGAGGTTGAGTGACTAGATCCAACATGACCTGCAGAGGTTGGATGGGTGCCCCCAGCCTGAACAACCGAGGCTGGGTGGTGAGGTTCAACTTTACTTGAAGAGGTTGAACGAGTGCCCCCTTGTTTATGCGATTTCTTCCTATTCCTCCTTCTTTTACTCCTTTTAGACTGCCGGTTACTAGTATCAGTACTTTCACCGAACGAGGTAGAAGGAGGAGGAGAACTAACTACAGGTGAAGGGGAGATAGTGTTTTGATGCCCTTGATATAAGGTGCTTACTTGAGAAGAATCAGGAGCATTCAAGATAGTTGGAGTGGAAAAAAACCACACCGGTAGCCCTATGGTGAATCCCGGAAGATTCAAGGTGACCATCAAGGGAACACCAACATTCCCTGTGAGAGGAATATGACAAGGAGTTCCCATTGAAGGGATCTCTTGGTTGGTGTTCAAAGGGGTGTTAGCCATAATTTCAAAACAAGAGACAAAGTCTGAGGTTGATGATCAACCAAAATTACAAAGCAGACACCTAAAGGCCCACTAAGTACAGACAAACCACACAACACTCACTAAAAAGATCCTAGAGTCTCAAGCAATCTAAACAGGCTATAAAGATATACCTTTCAGAAGAAGGCCAATGAACAGTTACTTGGCGTCCTTGAGGGGTTCTCAGGCACAAGCGGAGGAATCACCCACCACCCTCCTGCACTTTCCACAAGGGTTACCTTCCAAGTCTGTCTGAGGTGAACCAGAAATAACCTTCCGGTTTACCTGTGTATGATCCCTAAAAGACAAGAGACTAAAGGTTACCTTGATAATACCTACTGTCTGGGGGGACAGTCGCAAGTCGAACTCATACGCATGGGTAGGGTAGTTGAGCCCGAAATTCTGCCTAGACAGAATCCCTAGATGCGCAAAAGTCCTGGGTTACGTTTTGACAAGGATTCGGGGGGTTATCCCCTCTGTCCAAGCCTCCACGCGGCCTCGTGCTTAACTCCCGTTTGAGAGGAGCTTCCTAGATACAGTGATAGAATCAAGGATTTACCTAGCGATAGGCCAACTACGTCTAAAATTTAACACTTGTGGGGAGTTTACACTTCCTAGCCCACAAGTCTAGCCTAAGCTAGTAGGTGTATGGCCCTATAAAATAAAACTTACTAGTAAATTTTAAAATTATATCGTTTATTTTATGGGCTGTTTTTACTCAGAGGGTAAATGGCATGAAACTGATGCGGTGTTTTGACTCAAAAAATGAAACAAAATGACTAAGCAAAGAGAAATGAGATGCCAAGAAGCAAATAGCTATTCTCTTTATATTTTCAAATAACTTGAAAGCCAAAAAAGATCAAATCTTTTTATATTTTTAAAATTTTTCAAAAACAATGCTATGCTATGCAATCTAGACTAACAGCCTAATCTACATGCATATAAAGCAAATATATGTTTTTGTCTTTTTATTTTATAAATGCAAAAGAAAAAATCAGCCTATGAACTAATGCAAACAAGTACTGAAAGCAAAGGAGATAGACAACTACTTTGCACCCCCAAAACAAACCCTAGGTTTCCCTAACATTGAATATAAACCTCTCTTGAAAAGAAGGATCACAAAGACAAACAAGCCAACAACTTTGGGATGAAAAGACTGAGCATAAAGACTGATATAAACAAAGGCCAAGAAGTCCCAAGTATCAATCTAAACCTACAAACAAAGGCTGCTCAGCACCTTGTTCAACAAGGTCAAACCAAAGCAAGAGGTAGGGGGGAAGCAACAAAGACAAGTTCTTTTTAATTTTCTTTTATAAGGGAAAAATAAAAACTACCTACAAAGCAAAAGCATGCAGATAATAAGAACAAATCAAAAGGATCTCTGCTACACAACCATCCAACAAACTTTAGACCGAACTAAAGTCAGCATAAACTCTACTTGGAAGGAAGGCTTGCATAAGAGGCAAGTCAACAAGTTTGGCAAGGTGAAGTTGACCAACAAAAGGAGAAGGAACCAACACCAACAGACTTCTGAAATCAAACAAAGGCCACTAACAGAGGCTGATCAGAAACATAAGCCAAAAAGACCAAACCAAGCAAAGGAGATGGGAGAAAGAGCAAAGAACAAAACCTAAAGCTATAAAAGGCTTACCACATAGATAGAAAACAACCAAAAGGATGACACTAACTCCCTAGAGTCATGCACCTGCAGAGGACCCTAAAAGACCTACCCAACAGCCTAGAAACAGAAGAAAAATCCCAAAAAGAGGAAAAACATTGTTTACAGGAGCATTCGCGACTGTCTATAGGGGCAACCAGCGAATCATGCGCGACTGTCTAGTGTAGCAACCCACGCATATAAGACTGTATGCGCGACTGTTTAGAACAGCAACCCACGCATAGGTAGCAAAATCCCAAAAAGAGGTCAGAAACCACCCAAACAAGGTAGGTGAAGTGTGTAATCAAAATGGAAGGGTGTTCCTAAGTGGCAAGAGGGACCTGAAACAATGCAAAAACTGAAAGGAATCAAGAGAAAAACCCCAAGCAGACAAGGCTATCCCTAGCGGAGTCGCCAGTTCTGTTGTAAAGGAAAGTGTCCTATGGTTAGGGTTTAAGAGGCCATCAACGTACTGGGGTTGAAAGAGAGATTCACAATGTTCAGCAAGCATATAACAGCAAGTTTCAGAGATGAGAAAGATCCACACCTGAATAACTGAAGGCTGGTCCAAGATTTCTCTTCAATCCTCTTCTTGCTCCTCTCGCTCCAAGAGACCTGCAAAACAAGTTATACCTTCCTCAAACCATTATGACCACATATAAGACAATGATAATCAAATAAATATGAAATAATGATCTGAATAATATCATCATATGATCAGAAACAAAGATTCAATCACACATTGAACAATGATTTGGGAAGAAGAAGGACATCACATCTTTATTAATCTTGAAAACAAGTACAAATATACCTTCTCTTCAAGTTGGCACCTGACGAAACCTTGATCTGGTTCTGCTGCTTCTCTTCTCCAAAGAACTCAGCCTCCAAGCTCTGCAACACAAAGGGGAGACCTCCAGGGAAAAGGTGTAGGCAAAGAGAGTCCCGATTCCTCCAGCATAACAATGCAGAAATTCAAGTCCCCTTTCATGGACCTCCCTACCTCTATTTATATGATGAAGAAGAGTTAGGGGCGAAGCCAAAGTGGTTACAACTGAAGGAGTCAGTTGCATAACTACCCAAACTAACTCAAAAGGCGTGTTTTTATGTTTTAATGTTAAGAAACATATGCTCGACTATGACGGAAAGAAACCCATCCATGATACACAAGTTTACACAAGAGCAACCCACGAATATATGCATGCGCGACTTGTAAAACACAAAAGTCGCGAGTGATGCGCGAGTTGCACATAAGGAGAGTTGCGCATACACCAAAAAACACATTTTTAAGGTATTTCTAGGCATTTTCAGACTTTGGTGTCTTCTGGAAAGTTTTAGCTAACTGAAATACCTTTCCAACGGCTTAGAAATGAGGTCAAACGAAGTTACAGAACTCAAGATATGGGTCCTCCAATATAGGTGTTTTTTTAGTGACTTTCATGAAGTGTCGACATGCGATGAAATCATGGGAAAGTGGTCACAGGTAGAGATGAAGGCAGAAATGTATTCCATAATAAGCCAAGCTATAGTATTCTAGGCAAACCTCAATCCATAAGTGTCCTTTTGCGTGCCAACATAAGGAAAGTCGGCACTCGGACGGAGAGGTGCCATTCTGGTGTATAACAGAAGTTGCGGGGTTTTCTCCTTTATGGTTTCCTCGAGAAAAAACTCTTTGTGCCTCTTGTCTCTTTTGATTTGCTTGTGATTGATTGCTGTACTTGTTATTCTCTCAGTAAAGATCCTAATATAATGCTAGCTTAATGTTGAAAAACTAACAAAAAGTTTATGTGAGATATGGATGAATGTTGTATTGGCTAAAATAGTTGCATGATAATATATTTATGCATAAGAATTTTCCATTATGAATATGCCTTATGAAATGTTTCTAACCATACAACTAATGCATTTGAATTGTAGGAAAGATCGCGTACAATCACCTACAAGCAAATAAGGATGAGACTTGTTCCGAAGAACAAGTGACGACAGTTCAAGAAAGAATCCAAGATGAAGAATAATATGATGATACTTTCAAAGAAGAGATCTCAGACACAATGTAGTTATGTAACACTATTGAGGGACATCATTGATGAAGAATCTTCCAAGAAGTAGCTAAGAAGAAAGGGAAGGAGTGTACCAATTCAAGAAGAATGATGTCTAGGATGCTGTATCGAGACTTGAAGAGAAGTTCATAGTTCCATCATGCAGTAGATGGAAACTTATCATGGGATACAAGGAAATATTCGTAGCACGAGGCATAGACTATGAAGAGACATTTGCAGCCACTAGAAATACACATGACATGTAGAATCATGTGTGAAAATGAAAGAAGGCCTTGTACAAGCTCAGAAGACACCCATGGGATAACACATACATGAGGAGCTTGAAGATCACCTAGAGTGATGAATATCTTAACCTTTGCTACAGGTTGAAGATGAAATCCTATAAAGGATGACAAGCTCACATATGGGTGCGAGAAGAACTTTTGAAAAGGTTCAAGATAGAGGATATTGGTATCCATACATAGAATATTAGTAGCAGAGGAAGTTACTTGTCACTCCAGTACAGAATGCTTCAATGCATAGAGTACGAAAGATAGAGGAAGAATGATGCTTCGATTTAGAGGGAGCGACTGTAGAATATCCTGAGGTTAAACATGGTATGACAGGATGGAAAAATTACTGATGACTCTAGGATTTACTAAGAGTAAAGAGGATTCCAACCTTTGCTTCAAGGTTGAAGGAAGAAGACCAATAATGCTCCTATTATATTTTGATGACTTGTTCTTGACAAAAAAGAGGAACTCATTAAAGTTGAAAGAAGGATACTTGCTGCCAAGTTTGAGATGAAGGACTTGGGGATGATGCACTACGTTCTAGGCATGGAGTGTGGATAAGGGAAGTATGCAGTAGAGATCCTGGAGAGGTTCAAGATGATGGACTGCATGACCACACCTATGGCATCGAACCTGAAGCTATTGACTGTTGCTTCATCAAATTCGGTTGATGCCACGATGTATCATCAGATGATTTGTTCCTTGATATACTTGACAGATGCGAGACTAGATATTTGCTTTGTTGTGAACACCTTGAGCCAGTTCTTGACAGATCCGAGACATGTTCACTTGATTGTTGCAAAGCATATTTTGAGGTACCTAAAGGGTACAGTTGATTATGGGCTCAAGTATGAGGTTAATCAAAAGATTAACCTGGAAGATTATGTTGATTTAGATTGGGTAGGAAGTGCCACTGATAGAAAGAGCACTTCTGGATGTTGCTTCAGTATGGGATTAGGTGTGATTTCCTGGTTTAGCAGGAAGCAATCCTGTGTGGCACTAAGTACAGTTGAAGCAGAGTATGTTGCATCTTGTTCGACTAGTTGCGAGGCAGTATGGCTAAGGAAGCTACTGTCTGATTTATTTGATCTCCAATTGGATCCTACTTGTATATATTGCGACAACCAAAGTTCTATGAATTTGTCTGAGAACTCGATGTTCCATGACAAGTTAAAGCATATCGAGATCAAATATCATTATATCAGGAATATGGTGCATAGAGGAGCAATGAAGATCTAGTATGTTGTGATGGACGAATAGATAGCTGATGTGTTGACTAAGCCATTGGCCAGAGTGAAGTTTAAATACTTCAGAGAGAAACTTGGTGTTCTCCAAATCAAGGTTCCCTCCAAGGGGAAGTGATGAGTTTGTGAGTCGTTCTGATATGGTGAGAGGATTAGTTCCTTCCATGGTCAGATGTAAGGGCTGAGCCATTCTGACATGGTGAGAGGATTGGTTCCTTCTATGGTTAGATGTAAGGGCTGATCCATTCTGTCATGGTGAGAGGATTGGTTCCTTCCATGGCAGATGTGAGTGCTGAGCCATTCTGAGGTGACTATGGGATGCGTTCCCACATGAGCAGATATAAGCATTGAATACTGTTCTCTGGGAGAATGGATGTACCTGGTCAGTTACCAGGAATACTCAGTCTAGGACTGAGATCCATTCTGATGCGGTGTGTTCTCACATGGTCGGATGTAAGTGCAAAGCCATTCTGGCGCGATGTGTTTACACATGGTTAGATGTAAGTGTAGAGCCATTCTGATGCGATATGTTTACACATGGTCAGATGTAAGTGCAGATCCTTTCTAAAAAGATGAGGTTGGATATGAGTGTTGGGCCTTTCTAACATGGGTTTTGGATGTGTTCCTCCCATGGTCAAATGTGAGTGCTGGGCATGCCTTTCTGACATGGTTCTTGGATGTGTTCCTCCCATGGTCAGATGTAAGTGCTGGGTGGGCCTTTCTAACATGGTTCATTTCATGGTCATATATAAGTGCTGAAGATGATAAATACCTACATGAAGGCTAGGCCTACAACCAGCATGAAAAAGGGCTAGCTCTGTTGAACTTCCTGTGACGAGAAGAATTAAGAGATAGCACCAGTGATGATGACCAAGAGATGATCAAGCGATGAATCAGATCCAGTGATGATCCAGCAATGATGATTCAGATCTAGTAGTGATGATCTAGATCCATATGAAGATGACGAGAACTTGATGATGATTCAGCTGATACAAAGAACAAGACTTGTGCTGATAAATTGTGTCAAGAGAATACCTTCCTAGTTAAGAGGGAGTTTTGATGTATTTGTAAATTCAAAATGTATTCACTTGTATATTTTATGTATTGTACCCCGATGTTTATTCCAGGAAGTATCTGTAATGTAATTGAGTCATGTCATACCCCGATGTTCCTATCAGGAGATTCAATACTGTAAACAAGTCATGTAAAGTCATCGTGGGAAACCCTCCTTATTGTTCAAGGGTTAAAGTCCCCACAGTTGTGGGGCACTAGGGTTATTAGAATCTCCTAGAGAAGTCAGCCCTAGGTGAGTTAATGTAAGTTGGGTCATTAGTACCCCTATTGTGGTTACTCAAGCCTACATAACTCAGTTAGGATTACTCGAGCCTACATAATAGAGTTAAAGGTTAAGTGAATGAAAGAATATAAATAGAGAGTGAGACTCTCTATTTATCACACAGACACTCACTCATTGGGGTGCACGAGTGAGAGAGGAGAAGATCTCTCAAGTGAGAGAGAGAGAACAGCTGTGGAGATCATCTTTTCTATCTTTGGATTTTACTGCTTGCGTTGGTGCTCATTCTATCTCTGAGGAAGTTGCAGGGTTTTCTTCGTTATGGTTTCCACGAGGAAAAATATTTATGTCTCTTGTCTCTTGTGTTTATTGTTGTGCATGTTATTGTCTCAGATAAGATCCTAAGATCATATTGCTAGCTTGAATGATAAAAATCTATCATAATTAATCTAACCCTTATATAGAGCGAGTTCCTCCTACTTATAGTGTTTACAAGACCGCGTAGGGTCGACTGAGTACAACTTAGTTATTATAGACACAAGTAGCTACAAAATATATTCTATTACATTAATGGCATGCCCATACCTAGCCTCAAAAGTACTTCATTACATTAACCATGGCTATAAATAGCCACAGAAATTTCTTTCAGCCTACCTGTACAGGTCATAAATAGCTGCAAAACTGTCCTTTAGTCTTCCACCGGTTTTTCCTTCTGCAGTCTTCCTTGACTTGCACCTGTTCTACTTTGACTCTTCTACCCGCCTCTTCCAACGAATTAGATCTTCCTTTCCTCATCACAATGATCCTCATCACAACTTCCTTTGATCTGCGCTTGCACTTCTTCCTTTACCTACGTTTTTTTGTTGCATGCCTGTTTTGCATGCCTTGTGCTTGCGTGTCAGATTCTTCCTTGTGTACTTTTCCTAGCCCAACATCAGATCAATGGTTGAAATTCATTCCGATGATCTAAGATGCACGGAAAAAATATATTTTCATATATGTGGAATCGCTTAAACGTCTGCATGTTTCAATGGTCGGGATTGATGGTGTTTTATATCGACAACGAAGGTGAATTCAGCTGATCTAACATGCTCGTGGAAATTAACTTTTCCAATTTGTGGAATTGTAGAAGGAGCAAGTCGACATAAGTCGAATTGAACGAAGACTGACTTAGTCGATCAGCCGACTAAGTCGAGGGACCGACTACGTCGGTCGGCTGAGTAAACACAGTAGTTAGTCTGTTAACTAATAGTTGTGTCGGTTCACCGAACCGACGGGTCGTTACTTTTAAAATGATTGTAACTTGTATATATTAGGATGTTGAGCCACACAAGAACTAAGTTCAGTTCTTGGCTTTGTAGGATCTATTGAGAATAATATAATCTGTTTATCCTATCTGTTCTTGTCTCTTGTATCTGTGTATATTCTGTATATTTTTGTATGTATTATTGGTAACCTTATGTGATCTGTGAGATTACAACATTGGTTCCGTTGCCGGTAGTACATAACTGGAGTATATGCTCACACATGATACCAGAGCAGGAGATAAGGGACTGGTGGGAGCGAAAAATTGCTAACTATCTACAAAATTACGCGAGAAGGAACAGATTGACAGTCGCAGAAGCCAAAGCCAGATTTTTCACTGAGACTCACGAAAAGTTTGTCGAATCCGTGCCACATCTACTAAAGCAGCTTTTGGATGAGAAAACCGGACAAGACTAAAGAAGAACAGTTACTCCAGAAACTAATCCGAGGCGGCCGTATGAATCTATCGGAGTGGTTCGAAAAGATAGCCGACGACTTCTGTGAGGAACAAGCAGTCCAAGACAGGACTTCTGTGGAAACCGTCCGACAGAAATTTTTCACATAATTTACTGATCAATTCTTGTGTTCCTTACCAGCTTTACTATTCAAGTTTTTAATAGAGAAAGGAGCAGGGCACATTGTTGAACCTCGACCTCTATTACGTGAACCACCCTCAAACACTAACTGGGCGGAGAAGCAGAAGCAGTGGGAAAAATTCATTGCTGAAAGGGAGTGGGAGTACTTCCTGAGCAAATAAGAACTATCCGGGCTTTCTAAAAAGCGTCGGGTAGGCTATGGGGGGGTAGCTGGTCGTGTGTCGGACATCGAGCATAGTGGATCCTAGTCGACCAGAGTCGTAGTCACCAGTAATGCATAATCAACCGAAGAGGAACTGAAGGCATAGTATTGTACTACAGTATGTCGGACATTAAGAGAATCGAAAGGGATGAAAGACAGAAGAAAAGGGAAGCTAGACGAGAAAGGGCTGCCAAGCTGCAGCAAAACCCTAGGGAGACCGACCATGATGAAGTACCGCCAGAGTCGGGTCATGACCGACGCAGAGAAGGCGAAGAAGAACAGGCGTCCCCTGAAGATGATGAAATGTGGATAGAGCAGCCAGAAGCTCTCCAACTAATTATTCCCGACGAAGGAGTGACCCTTTCCCCAGTAAATCCGCGTACCAGAATACAAACTATTATTGAAGATGACCTTTGACTAAGAGCTGGCGACATTACACTCTGGAGCCGACTAGGTGATGAACCATACCCGGGTCGACATCTGGTCATACGTCGACCGATCGAAGGTAACTGGGTGACCTTTCAAACGGCACTTTCCTTTCGAAGTATCCACTTGCTCCTGCCGACACATGACGGAGCACCCCCCTGCCACATACAACTATCGAAGACATACAAGAATCGGACCTGCGCACACAAAATTTCAGTGGAACACCGACACTACAAATACACAACAATCCACTGTTCGGAGACAAAGGATCGACCTCAGACGACAGCATAAGTTCGGTCGACAAAAACTCCGCAGGTTCGACCATATCATCCACCCCACCACTTTCACCGACCTCTAAACCACCACCTCCTCCACCTCCACCTCCGACATCATCAGAGAGTAGTGACAGTGACTCCGACATGGGTCACGGATCTGCTCAGATTCCCCTTTATGAGGGTGACGAAGACCCCAGATGACACTGGTTTGTCTGTGAGTCGATATGGGAGGCTAACAAAGTAACAGAAGAAGACCGACAGATAGCCCAGTTCGCAGGAGCCCTTCGGAAAAGAGCTCTCACATGGTATATGACATTTACCGAAAGGCAACCTAGAGCAACAAAATCAGAGATAAAGGCGCAATTCCTATCATTTTTCAAGACTCCAGACACTAAACACCCGGCAGCCAAGAAGCTGAAGACAACCCAACAGAAGCCAGGAGAAACAGTCCGCGATTACGATAAACGATGGAAGGATCTATTGAGTCAGTTGGACTATGTCATAGACGAACAATTACTCATTCAATGGTTCCTTGCAGGACTTTCACAGAAAGTTCATCGACACATCAGTCTGGAGACCTTCAAGTCGTACGAAGATGCATTGACAAAAGCATTGCAGGTCGAGATGGATGAAGACATACCTGCCTGCCCGACTGACTGCCGCTTGGAAGAACAGTTGGAAAATATGCAGAAGTCCTTGAAAGAGCTCACACTTAAGAACCACGACATCTGGTGTACTAACTGTTCAACAGCCGGACATACAAAAGATAACTGTCGACAGCAATTCAGTTGACAAGATGTCTGTTTTGTACAGACAAAGGCGTTTTGCGACATCTGCCAGGAACGAGGAGACCATTCCACCGCCGACTATCCTTACAATCTGAAGAATGGAAAAGCTTCCTGGTGTGCTATATGCGAAACTGCAAATCACAACACGGCCGACTGCCATCTTAACCTCAAAAATAGACAAAACTACCAGGCCGTCTACCAGACTAATGCTGTAGCACAGAACACAGAGCAGAACAATAATAATAATCAGAATGGGCAACGAAATGATGGCCAACGCTACGACTGTCGGAATGACAATCGACGACCAGAGTTTGGAAGAATAGGTCGATTCGTTGGGAATCGAGAAATACGAAGTCGTCGACCTACTCAATGCTTTATTTGTTACAAAGAAGGGCACAGATGCGCAGACTGTCCGTACAAGGACAGGACTGATCTTAAATTTTGTACACATTGTGGTGTAGGCGATCACTCCTTGGAGGATTGCCCTACAATGTTGGAAAAAATTAGTAATAAAAAGAATGTTAATGTCTTGTCTTGTGTCTAGAAGAATGATGTCATAACTACTAAGAATTTGCACATCGTCACTCGACAAGGCACTAAAACCGGGCCTGATAATCCTCAGATTAGTAAGATCACACACACAAATACATACCCTGACCCTTGCAAGGAACAACACACATATCAGGAAGCCACAAACATATTTACAAACCTTGCACAGCACGAAGACATTAGTCACAGTCGACACGACTCGACCTAGCATTTAACCCATCTCATTCAAACAGATAAATCTGTCGGTCAGTTCATTGATTTATTGCATCAAATCAAAAGCACTAACCCTGAGAAACAAACTTAGAACATCTGTAGCCTAAATCAAAAAGAGAAAAACGATGTCGACCCTCTTGTCGACCTGGAAATTGAAGGTTTCCATGTCCGACAAGTGGTGCTTGATTTTGGGTCTCAGGTAAATATCATGACCCGG
>LPNX010832151.1:49006-104750 GCA_001517045.1 Pseudotsuga menziesii
TCATCAGGAATAGCAATTGGAGCTATCCTGACTCAACCAGGAGACGATGGAATGGACTACCTATAGTTTACAGCAGTCGGAAACTAAATAAGGCTGAAAGGAACTATTCGACCATTGAACGGGAAGCCCTAGGAATGGTATTTGCACTTCAGAAATATCGACACTACCTATTAGCTAACCCCTTCATATTTTACACCGACCATCAAGCTTTGAAGTACCTCGTAAACAAACCCCTTCACCATGGTAGAATCTGTCGATGGCTCTTACTGTTCCAAGAATTTGAATTTGAAGTAGTTGTCCAACCAGGGAAGCTAAATGTCGGACCTGACCACCTATCCCGAATCGACACAGGAGAGGAACCGAATGGAATCGACGACGACCTACCAGATGCACATCTATTTTGTATAGAAGCAGTACCAGAAGAACTGGAGGAAATTGCTCAGTTCCTAGAAACAGGTCAGGCACTAGAAGGTCTGAACACTAAAAAGAAGCAAATCCTAGCTATGAAGGCTGCCCCCTACAGCCTCATCAATGGATTTCTATACAAAATGGGGTTAGACGATGTTCTTAGAAGATGTGTCCTTGCCCATGAACGAGAGCAAATCATGCACGAAGCACACTACGGACCAGCAGGAGGACACTTTCAGGCCAACAAAACTACTAAGAAAATTCAACAGTCTGGATTATGGTGGCCGACGCTTCATAAGGATTGTAAAACCTTTGTTAGTCGATGTGACAGATGCCAACGACTTGGTCGACCACTGTCGAGTACAGAAATGCCCCTGATCTCTGTAAACCCTAGTCTTACATTTGAAATTTGGGCTATAGACTTCATAGGACCATTCCCTGTCCCACCCCGACGATCAGGTGCAAGGTATATCATCACTGCAGTAGAATATGTTACTAAATGGGCAGAAGCTGAACCTGTCGACACATGTTCAAGTGAAGTAGCTGCAAAGTTCATTTATGAAAATATTATTACTCGATTTGGATGTCCACTTACACTGATCAGGGACCAAGGATCACACTTCATTAACAAAACAATCAAAAATTTAACCGACAAGTTTCATATCGACCACCGACGTAGTACAACATACCATCCTCAGTCGAATGGTGCGATTGAAGCTTTCAACAAAACATTGACGAAAGGACTAACTAAAATCTGCAATACCGACAAAGATGATTGGGATGAGAAAATTCCTGCAGTTTTATGGGCATAGAGGACTGCGTATAAACGGTTGACCGATCAAACACCCTTTCGACTGGTATATGGACAGGAAGAAGTCGTTCCTCTACACTTCAGACAACAGACACCTATAGTTGCACAACTACTACATGTCGGTATCGAGCATGCAAGGAAGGATCGACTATTCCAACTCAGTAAGCTGAAAGAACATAGAGTTATGGCTATTCAACACCAGGAAATTCACAAACAACAGCAGAAAGCATGGCACGACCATAACATCAGGAACAAGAACTTATCGGTCGGTGACCGTGCTTTGCTCTATAACAGTTGAGTAAAAGGAAAGCCGAAGAAATTACACACAGAATGGATGGGACCCTATGTTGTCGAAGAAATAAACCCCAATGGTTCAGTCCGACTAAAAACATTGTAGGGTCAAGTATTTCGAAAGCTTGTCAATGGAGCCCGACTTAAACGGTACAGGGCCTAAAATTAAAAATAAAAATAAAAATAAAAATAAAAAATCATATAACGGTCTTAACTGACACCAAAAACTGCATAAAAAGTTAGAAATAGTCCACAAATCAACACAATACACTCATAAAACAACCATCATGACAGCCACTCACCCCTTTGACAACCGACTTCATTTCCATCGACCATCTTCATCGACCGACCATGTCAACCGTTCTCACCACCGACACCGACCGTCGACCTGGAGCGTCCCATCCCGCATTAATGGCCTCGAGCCCCGCCCCAGATTCACGAAATCGCACTCGAGTGTTGCAGTTGGACTGTCAACTCCACCATTAATTCACCCAGTTCGACAATCCACCCCACCCGCGCCTATAAATAATGGACATTCCACAGTTCATTCACCACACCACGTACCTACAGAGCATTTGAACTCCCAGTCGACTGCAACTTGCGAACCTTGTAAGAATTCCGACCAGTCTGTTTAGTCAGAAACCATGGCACCCAAACGCACCAGAGCTGCGGCTAAGGCCCAAGAACTTCAGGCAGCAGACTCACCCTTACTCCAGCGACTAAAACGAATCCAAAACGCGAAAGTCCAGGAGGGTCCGTTTCAAAAGCTGTGGACGGATATTCAAGAATGGGCATTTGAAGACCGACGAATCACCCAGGAGGCTGAGAAAGTTAAGCATAGCACCATATATGCTTGTGCAAACGCACCTCTCATGGCCAGCTTCACTGGTACGAAGGAAGCCGTGGTCAAATTCATTATCAGTCGATACCACAACGGCCGATTTTACTTTGACCGACCGGTCAACATCACTGGAGATGTTATCTCCCGACTTACTGGTTTGTCAAACCAGGGTGACCCGGTCCCCATTGGGATCAAGGAAGGGCTAGTCGAACGCCTTACAGGTTCGGCGTCGGGTAAAAATTCCAAGGGTTTGATGATCAGTTAGATCGACGCATGAACACCACAGATCGTGGCGAAAATCATCGCCATTACTCTCACCTTGGCTAGTCGCAGCAGTGACCTCAAACTGGAAATGCTGGACGCCGTCGACAAAATTACAACCGACGGACGAATCTTCAGATGGGCAGACTACCTCGCAGACTTGGTCAAAACCATATGCGAGCGCTGTCAGGAAACAGGAGGTATTATCAAATTCCCCTCCTTAATCATTTGGATTGTTATGTACTATATATGCCCGGAAGGCAGTCCCGTCTTCCGAGAGCCGACTAGATTCGAGATGCACAGGTTCAAACCCTTTTCCCAAAAAGGAACTGTGCATGAACTAAACCAAGGCAAGGTATTTCTAGAAAACTGGTTCCAGCAGCTTAAGCTACGAACGACAAGGTGGAGGGTGCCCCAGAACATCAGACGAAACCTCCCAGCCGACTCACACATCCAGCTGGAGCTCGACCATACATCAGTATGGTCCTCAAACACTCAGGATTCAAATGCCAGGGACCTTGACTACTATCCCACAGTCGACTAGATCTTTCAGGAGTTGTCTAGACAAGCAAAAACCAAAATTCAAGTCCCGGAGGCTGCAAAACAGGTCGACTTCTCTATAGTCGAACCTCTGACCGACCAGGAGAAGGAGGAAGATTACGAGCTGCACTTGTATATTAGCACCTTTGTGACGCAGGATACTCCGACCGGAACTCCTGGTCGGGTGCACTTAACAGTGAAGCATTCGACTGCACCAGTAGTTGACCTCCCGTCGACTGAACAACAAGAGCAAACACCAGTACAAACACTCCCAGCAGTGCAACAGACAGTTCCCCTTACCCCAACAGTACAACAGTCAGCAGCTGCCGACCCTCTGCAGACCCCGACAGGAGAAGTTGCGGAAGACGACCCCGAGTATGCTGTGTCGCGCAGCGTGATTAAAAAACTGGCCAAAGAGATAGCCATCGCCAGAAGGAAGATCAAGCTACAGAAAAGACAGCAAGGCAAGGGCAAGCGTAAGCTTGTCCTTGCTGACTCCACCGACGACGACGAAGAACTAGCAGCAACAGCACTCGACATTGTCGAAGATGCCCGGGCTAATAAGGTAACTGTTGAAACCCAGTTTCAACGCTTTATTGAAGCAGGAGCTTCGGAGGGTCGACCCAAGAAACCCAAAACTCAGTCGACACCTGAAAAATATAGTCGACCTTGTGTCGACCCCTCCACCTCCATCTCCGACCACCATAGTCGAGGAGCAAGCATCGGTACAACAAGCCGCCATTTCCCCAGAAGTATTTGAAAGAGTTATCCCAGAGGTACTCAGGGCCAGGGCCAGCACGGACGCTGAACTCAAAGCCTTCTTTCAAACGCTACCTGCAATATTCTAGTCAGCCCAAACAATACAGACAACAACACCCCTGAAAGCCAGCAACAAGATATATGCCCAGCAAACAACAGTATTTACAAGGGTCCATGACGGTGGTGACATAGTAGGGCATGAACAGACCTTCACCGACTACCAACTCCCACCGGAAGAAGACATTATGTCTTCCGACCAAAGTTCCCAACACCATTCTACATCACCACCAGGATCAGGAAACCCTCCCTCCCCACCTTCACCACCATCATCTCCACCCCCTCCACCACCGCCTGATTCACAGCCGAAACCACCATCATCTTCACAGCCGGAAGTGGATATACCACCTCCTCAACCACAAAAACCCCCGACCACTGAACCACCCCTTCAGACACACGCACCTTCGACTTCTGTTCCACCTTCCACTTCTGCAGGCCCTCAAGACAAAACAACAGAACAGCAACAGGAGACCACAGAACCGACCTCTACTACTGCAGGTACTCAGGAGCACGATGCTGACAAACAAAAGAAACAAACAGACCAGCATCGACCATCCAGGCTAAGGATAAGTTTAAAAGATGCAAGTTCGTTGACTGACACAGAGGTCGGCCAACTGCTAAACACCCTAGCAAAAGAAGCAAAGAGGAGGACACAAACAGTAAAGAAACAACTCAGGGATAAGGAGGCTGAACAAGTCGAGTTTCTCGGCAAGTGTAGGTCTCTTGTACAGACTGTTACCCCAGGACCTGTCGAAGCTGCTACCGACCGACCGCTGGAAAGAGCATATTAGCTGTTTGAAGGGTTGGTGTCGACCATACAGACCCACCTCCAAGAGACTAAGGCCAGACAAAAAGAAGAAACTGCCCGACTGCTCCTGACTCAGCACACAGCATTCTCGGAGGCTCACAAACTTCTACAAGACCACATGGAGGAATCCATTGTAACTGAGGAAGTACTCCGAGATTGGCCTACTCATTATGGGCAGGACTATACTCAGACGAGGCAGACAAGACAAGGCATTCAAGCCTTGGAAGGAAGGAAGTCGACTGAGACAGAACTGAGGCAGACCATCGAGGAACAAATAGAGATGGAAAACATTAAGCTGCAGAAGTTGGAACGTGAGGCACACCAGTGGGTTCAGCAAGCCCTTCCCAACTTGGAGAAAGTCGACAACATCTGTCCGCAGATGAAGAGACTCCTTGATGCTGTGGAAGAACACAATCAGCTGCTGGGCCCCAACATGGAAAATATTGCAGAAATGGCCATGGCAGAAAAGATGTCGGTACTCTCAAATCTTACTACTCTGACCATCGACATTCAGAAAGCTTTGCAGACATGGACAGAATTTCAACATCAGCTTGCCATCACAGCACCAGCAATAGTCGAAGTCTGTGTGCAGAAAAAACCAACTATTCGCCTGCACAGCCCATCTCAGTAGCAGTCTCCTTTTGCAATCTATTTTTGTACTTCTAATCTATTTTTTTACCTCCCTCTTTCTTCGGGACGAAGAAATGTTTTGTTTCTGGGGGAGATGTAGAAGGAGCAAGTCGACATAAGTTGACTTGAACGAAGACCGACTTAGTCGATCAGTCGACTAACTCGAGGGACCGACTACGTCGATCGGCTGAGTAAACACAGTAGTTAGTCTGTTAACTAATAGTTGTCTCGGTTCACCGAACTGACGGGTCGTTACTTTTAAATTGATTGTAACTTGTATATATTAGGTTGTTGAGCCACACAAGAACTAAGTTCAGTTCTTGGCTTTGTAGGATCTATTGAGAATAATATAATCTGTTTATCCTATCTGTTCTTGTCTCTTGTATCTGTGTATATTCTGTATATTTTTGTATGTATTATTGGTAACCTTATGTGATCTGTGAGATTACAACAGGAATCAATTAAAGGGGTTCCATGTTCTAACGAAGAAGATCTAATCAGGAATGAATCTATGGTGGAGAGTGATTCCGCTGATCCAACATGCATGGATAAAAGCACAACTGAAATCTGTTGAATGTGGTAGGCCCTTAAGACTTGACCAACATATATTTAAAGTGGATTTTGATCGAGGGATAAAAATAGTTCCGCAAGGTGAACTTGCACGGAGAAAAGTTAGAATGAAGATTTGTGGAATTTGGTATGGGGCACATATTTCGATGGCCAAGATATACAATCAAGAAATATCTACGACGATGATGGACTCCGCTGATACAAGGCGCATAATAGATAGGAATGGTTGGATTCAACGAAATGTGGTGGGAGCTACGCGATCCAATGACCACGATGAAGATATGGTTAAGATCGACGGTGGAGGTGTATTCCGCTGAGGAAAGATACAAGGAAAATAAGGAGGATGTTATAACAGAGAAAAAGATTGATGGAGTCAAAGGAAGCCGAATCGACACTCCATGATGAAGGAGGGCTGGATGAACATATGACAGTTGTTTCCACGAAAGAAGGTACAAGCGATATATCAAAGAATAATAATATAACAAATTCATGCATGTAAATTGAGGTCACTTGTATGATTTTGTGCATTGGATAACAAGAGTAGGACTGTGTATAAAGCGACCAATTGGGACAAACCCTGTCAAGCTACTTGTCAAAATACTAGGTAGGCCACATTTCTCCAATACACATCGTATATAAGATGGATGAGGTGGAAGGGTTAGCTGACCAAAGCCTTGAATACGAGAAAATTGAAGAATTATTTGAAGACATAGATTATGATATTTTCGACACCATACTACTGAATGGACCAATAGAAACTGTAAAGAACAAACTGAAGCTACTTAGGGACCAGGGAACTGACAGGCATGGTGTCTATAGGTCATTTTTCACCTTTTCTCCACTGACCAAACCTTGAATTGCCTTGAGTTCATCAACTAGTGCTCCACTAGTTACTCTATTTCATGGACACCTCTAGGTCTAAAATCCTCAGCTCGGTCAAACCCCTAGTCATTAGGAACACATTCTCCGTTCCTATAGAGTTCAATTAGAAAGCTAAAGAATACAATGAAGAAGGCATTGTCCAGTGTTTTAGAGAGGTAGCCATGGAAAAGAAAGAGGAATTCTTTAAAGTCTGTTTCAAACCCGATACCCAACTAAAAAATTACCCTTACCCTTTAGATGTCGATGATTTCAATGAGGAAACACAGTGCTCCACAACCCTCCTGAGCCAATTTTTAGGGATGGATACCGACAAATATGTCACAGAGTCCATGATGAGTTTATTATTCACCCTGAGCACCTTCCCGATTGACCCAGAGGATCCTATCCAGTTAGTCCATGAGGAGGTCCTAGCCGAGAACATTCACTCTTAGTGTTGTGAATATTTAATTAATATTATTAATTATAAATAACTAGATTATTAGGTTTATAGTGAAAGGGTGTAACCCTTCACTATGTTTGCTCAAAGACGTATAAAGGTGAGCTTATTGTAAATTTATATCATCATCTAATATATTATTCCTATTTTACTATAACATTAAATTTGGTGTTAAAATAGTAATCCAACTCATTAGTACCCTTCATACACTACTTAGACAATTTTATTGCTTTTTAGCATTAATACACTATGTTGTGGACTAGGGGTGCTTAGCTGGAAAAATGCCAAGTCAAATTGGGGCTTTCACACCCACATGAACACTCCATCTCAGTCAACCAGCCACATGTTCCCCCTCATCATTTTTGGTGTGCTCCCATTCATTGAATGTGGACAACTTGGTTGACTAGGAGCGCTAGAGGTGTATTTTGTTCATTTTTTGCTTGATTTGGTGCATTTAATGCCACCTTGAGACTCTAAACCACCCATATTTCCACACCCATGCATGCCAAGGTGTAATCATTGACCCAAATCACCTCATCCATGTCCAATTAGAAATTCATGGATTTTTGGGATGATTTGTGGCGTGATTCGCCTACCTAGGGGGGATTGATGCCAATTTGGCAATTTTGACTTGTACACTCACATTGGGATCCCAAATACTCACAAAAATTTCCAAATGTAATATAAACCTAGAAATAGCATGTTTTCATGTTATACATTTAAAATTATCTTGGTTCTGTTCACATTTGTGTGTGTAAATTACTTCTCATTTCATGGTTTTTGCTGATTTTTGCACCAAATTTGATTTGTGAGCTTCAATAATGCTCCTATATTATCTTGTGGTTCCAATTTATCACATCATATCAAATCTTGTTGGATATTATTGAGTTGCAAATCAATTCACAGAGTCTTGAGCTACATTTGTTAGTGAAATTCTAGATAAAATCGAGTTGTTTTGCAAGACTTCCAACAAAAAATCATCACCAATTGTATAGGAAGAAATGGAGGCTACCCACATCCCGCTAACACATTTCAACTTCTTTGATTGGAAGGCAGATATGGTGATTCAGTTGAGAGCCAAAGGGATTTCCAGAGTTACCATGGGCACCAAGGTGGAGCCAAATTCTGCAGTTGAGAAAGCCAAGTACTTCAACAGATTAGAAGAGGGATTTATATTGTTGTGTCTGAGCATTGCAAGAGAGATATTGTTCCAAATTTATAGTTTTACAACACCCAATGAGGTCTGGGTAAAACTATAGGCATTGTTTGGGAAAACTGATGACCTACATGGCCAATTGCTTGAGAATCAGCTTATCAGCTTGAGCCCAGCACACTATGACACAATCCAGGAATTCTTCACCAAGTTTTAGTCACTTGTGTTGCAGCTAAAGAAATGTAGCATTGAGAATAAATAGGACCAATTGATTTTGTCAATTCTTTCGAATTTGGGGCCAGAGTTCTCAGTTTTTGTGAGCACATTCCACTATGACAAGTTAACACTTCGAAACTGGCAAATGGCCATTCTAGAAAGCTTCATGGAGTCACTCACTTAGGAGAAAGAAAAGCTGGTCCAAATGGGAGCCATCAAGACCAAGGATCAATCATTAGCAGTGGGAGTTTCGAATTCCTCAAAGGGCAAGGCCAAGTCCAAAAATTCAAAGCTGCCAGAGAAGAAGAAACTAGAAAACCCCAAATGTAGTGATGGAAGTTTGAATCCTTCTAGGGAGAAGGAAAAGAAGGGAAAAGAAAAGACAAAATGCACATATTGCCATAAGGGATGGCATCTAGAGAGCTGATGCATGAAAAATACCATTGACACCATGGTGAAACTTCTAGAGAGGAACAACATTCCAGTCCCTGACAATGCAAGGAAGAAGGACGACACCTCCAGTTTGAATTAAAGTAAGGAGAAATGTCATGCTTTGGTGGCAGGTACTTCTAACTCTTCATCTTTTACCATTGATTCAGAGGCTTCCAGAAATATGGTAGCCAAGAGAGAGCTCTTCTCCTCCATGACTTTGAATGCTGGCCCAACAGTTCGAATGGGGGATGATTCAGAAATCTAGACTAAGTGGATTAGTAGGATTGACTCAGAGCATGGCTGTTGGGCTTAGGGCAGACCTAGGTTCTTATACTTTTATCTTCGCACCAACAAATAGACCCACAGTGTTGGCTCTTTCGGCAACAACCTGCGAACAGGTTGCAGTCTCACTCGAAACAGCTATGGGGTGCCGTAGAATCAGGTTTCTGCAGGAGAAAGAGGGATATTACTGTACCTTTAGCCTTAACAAAGAATAATTATGCAATACAAAGCTTCAACATTCACTTAAATAGCTTCAGAGTTTAGATAAAAAGATAGTTTCTTGCTTAACCCTTAACTGGGAATTCATAGCGAAGTTAGTACTTAGCAATATATCTTACTTATCATTCACCTACTTATCAAATGCATAAAAACATAATAGGAACAAAAGAAAACAGAACCACCACAACATAAGATATACATGGTTCACCCCCAGTGTAGGGGCTATGTCCATAGAACTGTGGTTTATATTCAACTCTTTACAAAACAACACAGTTCTGATCTACGCACTCAGCTGTAGATCTTCCCAACAACCCAAAACTGCGCACTTAGCTGCAGAACCTTTCTTCCAAAACCCTCTGTGTACTCAGCTGTAGAGGTCATCCACGCACTTAGCTGGGACTTGACCTTAACCCTAAAATATGCCTTAGCTTCTTCGCATCAAATTATCATAACATAAAAAACCTGCCTAACTCCTTTACATAAGTGCCTATTTATACAGGTGCACTATTACAATACCATGGGCTTAAACCATGGGTACCCAAAAACCATGGGATTAAACCATGGGTTATTTACAAAAAGAGGGGCTTCGACCCAACCCCGAAGCCAGTAAGACTATTTTGGGCCGCAACTCTGCTTACAAGATTTGCACCAAAACCACGGAGTTACCAAAATTAAGGACCTTCAAGGTCCGCACCTCAACAAGACCCTAAGACTCACCATTGTCCCGTCCCAGGACACTCTGCTACTTTTTTGGTGGAAGAATCTTGTTGGCAAAGATAGTAAATTGCTTGTTGAGGCTCTGCATGATATCTTCGGCTGCTTTTTCCTTCTCCACTATCTCCTTTTGCACTCTGTCGAGCTCTGTATCCATCTGCATCTCTGTAAGCATCATCTTTAATCCTCCTACCATCTTTCTCCCTTATATGTCTATAATCATCGTCATCCCTTCTGCTACTTCTACCATTGCCATTGCTTGCTCTATCCTTCATCCTTTCATCCTTAGCAGAATGCCTGTGTTCCCTATGACCGTCTCTCATTCTGCTATCTTCCTTCTCGAAATATCTTTCGGCATCATATTTCTCTTTGTAATATTTATGATGGTCATGGGAATCATTGGGCCTTCTAAATCTATCAGCGACCCCATCCCTCGAACTACCTCCGTTCTCACCAAGTGTACACCCTGTGGTAGCGAAGGGGTGCGTAACGTGAACTTGGCTGTCCGCCGAGGTGGCTAAACTCCTAGTCGAACAGGTGGAAGATATGGCCGGCGTTGTGATGCAACATTCTCATCCTCACCAAAGTATTCAAAACCTTCAGGTGGGAGCTCTTCCGAACCAAGAGGATTCATCTCGGGATCCTCCGGTGTCTTTCCTGATGGCTTGTGCCTTTCTTCATTTCGCTTAGAGCAAACTTTTGCCTTAAATTTCTTTCTTGTTGATCGTGTCTACATTGGTTGATTCGACGCTGGGGGAGTCTCTTCACGAGGTTCAGATGCAGGTGGGTTGCTCATAAGGTTCTGTAGAACCCTCTGTCTGAATTCTCTCAATAATTCCTGGACTTCGCGATCAGCTGACATGGACTCAACTCAAGAAAATGCATAATGCGAAATTTGTAGGTCTGGGTGTCTTCTTATAGAATCCAATGACCAAATATGCCATAATTGTGCATTAAAGACACCAAATCTGACCGGATGGCGGTAGATCTTGTCTAAATGGCACTAGATTTCCCAAAATCTCATCATTACCGACAGTTAATGTAGTTAACGTACCTATGATGCCAAATCTGATTTTTTCCAACGATCGCATTTTAAGCTTCGACACGCCTTTCTTCTTTGGCACAACTGCTAACTTTAGCTTTGCCACAATAAGGACCTTCGACACAACCTGGCACAAGTTTCGACAGAACTTTGAACTTCGACCCACGACATCATTTCTTTCACATCCTTCAATACTTCGTGAATTTTCCAACAATCTGCCAAAGCTCTCTGAGAACAGCTTCATTATAGTTTAGTACCCAATTTCAATTGTTCTTGGTACTTAGACTCTTCTTCTTGGTATTACTTCTGATCAAGGGGTACAGGCTTGTCCCTGTACTTCTTTAATCTACTTCCATTCACCATGGAGGGCAAAATTTCTCCATTCAATTTAGCTAACTGAACTGCACCACCATCAGTAACTTTCTGAACTATGTATGGTCCTTCCCAATGTGTCTTGAACTTACCTAGGAACTTCATGAATTTGCTGTCATACAAGAGCACAAGATCACCATTTTGGAAATGCTTCTTCTTAATGTGTCTATCATGCCATGCTTTTTCTCTAGCTTTCTGTACTTGCTGCTGGAAACCTGCAATGAATCTGTCTTCTTCTAGTTTCAGTATCTTCGCTAGCCTTTCATTCAACACGGCTGGATCATCCATCTCTGTGAAGGCAGATATTCTGAGGCTAGGAACAATGTACTCCATGGGCATAACTGCTTCTTGTCCATATACCAGCCTAAAAGGTGTGTGGCCTGTCAACTTCTTGCAAGTGGTTCTATAAGCCCATAATACTGCTGGAATTCTAAGATCCCAATAATTTCTATTAACATTGCAAACCTTTGTCAGAGCTTGCTCAGGAATCTTGTTAAAGGCTTTGACAGTTCCGTTTGCTTGAGGATGGTAGGAAGTACTCTTATGATGAAATACTTGAAATTCTTCGGTCAATGCTACAATAGTCTTATTCAGAAAATGTGATCCTTGATCACTCATAAGAATTGTAGGACACCCAAACCTCGACAAGATATTATCAAATATGAACTTCACAGCTGTAGCATCACTATAGTCCTTGACTGGTTGAGCTTTGGCCCAATGAGTAAGGTAATCGGTTGCTGTAATAATGTATCTTGCTCCAGATTTCTTTGCAGGGGGATTGATTGGTCCAACAAAATAAATAGCCCACTTGTCAAATGCTTGTAAAGTTACCAATGGAACCAGAGGCATCTCATCCCTCCTGGATGGTTTTCCTATCCTCTGACAGATATCACAGCTGTGGCAATACTCTCTTGCATCCTTATGAATCGTAGGCCACCACAATCTAGCTCTCAGAATCTTCTGTGTCGTAGCTTTTCCTGCATAATGACCTCCTGATGCTCCAGAATGTGCCTCAGCCAAAATCAATGGCTTTTCATGCTCCAGGACACATCTACGCAGTATTTCATCTGGTCCCATCTTATATAGCTGTCCTGCTATCAAGGTAAAGTCAGCTGCTCTAACCACCAGCTGGTTCTTCTGCTGTGTTGTCATCTTAGAGGGTGCAAAAACTGTAGACAAGTACTGAACAACATCCTGAAAATAGTCATAAACCATTTGGATGGAAAACAATTGGGCATCAGGAAGACCTTCGTCCAAACTAGTGGGCTCTTCTCCTGACTCGAGCCTCGACAAGTGGTCAGGCCCTAGGTTAAGTCTTCCCAGCTTAACTATGATCTCAAAGTCATACTCCTGAAACAAAATCAGCCATCTGCAAATCCTTCCACCTAACATAGGCTTGTTAACCAAATACTTCAAAGAAGAATGGTCAGTGAACATATTGAAATGAGATCCTAAAAAATAATGTTGAAACTTCTGCAAGGCATAAACCATAGCTAGACCTTCGCGTTCTGTCGTAGTATAATTCTTTTCTGTTGTGGACAATTTTCTACTTGCAAAATAAATAGGGTGATCAATATTACCTTCACCTAACTGAGCCAATACTACATCTAAAGCAATGGAAGATGCATCGACATGAACATGAAACTCCTTACTCCAGTCAGGGAATACTAAGATAGGAGCAGTTACCATCTTTTCTTTCAAAATGTCCAAGCTTTCCTAACATTTAGGTGTCCATTCAAACTTAATATCTTTCTTCAATTTCTTTTCCATAGGGGCTGTAATATGAGCATATCCTTTAATGAATTTCCTGTAATATCCAGTATGACCAAGCGTAGTGCGAAGTTGCTTAACAGACTTCGGAGGTGGTAAGTTCACAATAATGGCTATCTTCACAGGATCTACCATCAATCCTTGATTGCATACAATGTGAACTAGCAGAATTCCAAAAGGTGCACAAAAGATACACTTCTTCAGGTTCAATGAGATCTGATGTTATCTACACTTGTCCATCATAAGTCTTAAACTGGCTATATGATCTTTCAATAACCCAAAGATGGTCCAATCATCAAAGTAAACTTCCAAGAACTTATGTATAAATTCTTTAAATGCAGATATGACTACTCTGGAAAACATAGCAGGTGCATTCATCAATCCAAAGGGCATAACAGTATACTGAAAAGATCCCATTTCTGTAGCGAAGGTTGTTTTATGTCAATCCTCTGGAGCAATTCTGATTTGATGGTAACCTGAAAATCCATTAGTGAAAGAATACACTTCTTGACCTCCGACATTATCTAAAACTTCATCTGTAAAGGGAGCAGGGAAAGGATCATGTAAACAGGCATCATTCAGCTTCCTCAGGTCAACACCGATTCTGATTTCTCCCTTGGTCTTCTTTTCTTGTACCACCATAGGGATGACCCATTTGAACTCTTCGACAGGCTCAATGATTCCTGCAGCGAGCATCTTATCTAGCTTGATCTTGACTTTTTCTTTATACTTAAGGTTCAGCCTATAAGGGCGCTGCTTCATAGGCTTCGCATCAGCTTTCAAAGGGATTTTTATAACTCCTATATCACCAAGGATACCTTTCATTTCTGAGAACTTCGTCGGAAATAAGACCTGATACTCATGGAGAAGTTCAGTCACTTTGCTCACCATTTCCTCGTCCCAATAATCTCCAATGGTAGAGTACTTAGGCAGTTCTTCTGATCCAATGTTTACTTTCCTTATCTTCAAGGGCTGAGTTACTTCAGGTGATTCAATTGCTGGTCCATGTACTTCACAATGTCCTTCTAACTCAGGAATATTAATGTTGCGAGGGTCATCGTCTTCATCAATGGTGAGGTTATAGCATTCTATTGCATTAGCTTCTTGTTCCTTCCAATCAGGTTGGTACTCGACTATTTATTTATCATCAAACACCTTAGTATGGATCAGTCTAATAGCTGCGTCCAAAGCAGGGCAAGCCTCATTAATAGAAAATGTGAGCACAAAACTATCAGCAAGGCTAACCCAACTTACAGTACCATGGCGAAGCTCCACCTCTACATACCAGTTCTTTGCTACAGGTTCCAGAGTGTGTACAAACCTATGTACCCATTCTTCACAAGGTACATGCTTCCATGCTTCATAACACTGGTCCAAATGTTCCTAGGGGCTAGTCTTACCATTAAATTTGCTTTGTACCTCCTGAGATTAATCCATGAATCTCAGGAGAAGAAAATTTTGACAAGCACTCCAACTATGAATATACTTTCTATGACCATTCCACCATCTGGCAGCTGTGGCTCTGAATACTGAATCTAGGGTCTCCATTTTCTGTGAATCTGGTACTTGCTCTGAGAATTGTACAATAAAATCTTCTGGGTTTTTCAAGCCTTCAAAAGTAGGTAAGACTCTTGTCTATGAGCCAACCCATATGATAGACTTGGAAATTCTTGCACATCGATGTCCATGTAGCTCATAAAGTCTATTCTGCCAATTCTCTAAGCCTTCATCTGAATCAGTCATGCAAGAACTGTCACACTGCCAATCCATTATTCCTTCAGTAGTAGGGTTAACATAATATTCTTCTTTAGCTGTAATGTTGTAAATATGATCCAAAACATCCTGGTCTTCATATCTGACTAGCTCTGTATACCTTTCTCCTTGAGAAGGGTCCAACGGTACTATGACTCTCAAGCCTTTTCCTTCAAAAGTCATCTGTCAATTCTTAAGGTTGATTACTGCATAGTTGTCTATTGCCCATTCAATTCCTAACAAGGCTGGATAGGGGTTGCTATCATGAATTATTTCAATGACTTCAAAATTTGCTAAGGCACTGACTCCATCAATATCCACTAGTACACTAGGGAATCTTCCCAAGGGCACAATATTTTGCTGATTGGATAATATCAACTGTATAGGGGACCATTCAAGCATAGGTTTTCCCATTTGTTTCCATGTCTTCTTAGTTAGGACATTCACTTCTGACCCCAGGTCTAAAATGATATCAGTCATGTCATAATCTCCTATCTGAGCATGAAATCTCATTTCTCTTCCAGTCCTTCTAACTCTATTAACAGTTTTTCCTCTATCAGAGCTTCGCTAAGGTTTGCAAGACGCAATAAATTTCTGTAACTCATTCAAAGCATTATGATTTCTTAATAGTTTCATACAACTCTGTAAAAATGATGTCAGTGCACTTACTTGATTCGGCGAAGCTTCTTGGAACTGTAACTATTGTTGATGTTGTTGCGTAGTTGCTACTGATGTTCTCAGATCAGCAAAGTTTTTTTTAGCTTCCATAAATGTTCCTTTTTCTCTTCCAACATTGAAGGATGGAATTTTCTCTGGGGTCTTACGGGCCCAAGCCTCGTCAGGCTGTTTCCCCTTATTCTGTACCTGCGTCGTAGCTCCACTCCTTGTAACAACGTGAAGGGTTGGGATAGGTATTTTTTCTACATAAATCATCTGAACATTCTAAGTAGGAGTGCCATTTCTTTCTTATATCTTGGCTATCAATTGTGGGCATTGCTCAATCACATGATCAACTGCTCTGCAATATCGACATGTCGTAGTTGGGTTCTGACAGTCTCTAGCTACATGTCCTGCATGATTACAGTTATAGCAAATAACCTGGCCTCGACCTCTTCCAGGCATACCACCATGACCACGACCTCTGAAATTACCTCGACCTGATGTACTACCACGGTAACCATATCCATCATTGCCGTGTGCATCGGGTTGTACCCTATAAGCATCATAGGTTTGCTCTCTCATGAGGTCAAAGTTGCGACATTCATCTTCGTTGTGTCCAACTGATTTACAAAACTTGCAGTAGGGATTCTTAGGTACTTGAACATGTCTCTGCAGCAGATAGCAATCTTCAGGTTGATGTTGGCCAGTTGTTCTACAAATATCACAATGTAGGACATTAGGGTTAAACGGGTTTGGTGCACCAGTATTCAAATAATTCCTTAATGCAGGACACTGTTCTTTGTCATGACCTTCTGTTTTACATCGTGTACACCAAACCTCTTCTCGAATAAATTTCCCTTTTTTCATGCCACGAAGCTCCAAAGCCATTTCTGCTAAATGTGCCTGTATCTGGGCTATTCCAGAATTATCTCCGATAGGAGCTATTTCAAGTTTCATAGCAATTTCCAACGCCTCTTTCTGATCAGCAACCTCCTGTTACATAAGTGGAATCCTGATATGAGGCAATAGTGCTGCAATGAACCATTCTTTATGATGTTCTAGTCCAATAGTGAAACTAACTTAATCCAACAGAACCTTGAACCTCTTATCAAAGTCCCAAACTGATTCACCTCGCTTCTGCTGAATATATTTCAGTTCAGTTATACACTCTGACTTTGATTTAGGCTTCTTGAATTCTTTGATCATTGATTTTTTAATATCATCCAAGGCATAGTTCTGAGTACTGGAAAATTTCATAAACTAGGTCAAAGCGCGGTCCTTGAAAGAGGTGACAAGCTGCGCTCTTCTTGTATTTTGATCCATAATATTCTTAGCATTCCAAACAGCTTCGCATAAGAACCAAAACTGCTCTGGATCCTCTTATCCAGTTCCTTTAAAGACTGGGAGCTTGATATCATCATTCACATGAGCCATAGTGGATCGAGGGGGGGGAGGAGGGGGAGGACGAGGAGGAAGACTGGTAATAGGAGGAAGGGAACTTTCTGAGGTAGACTGACCTACAACAGGACTACTCGGGCTAGGGTTACTTTCAGACTGCGACGGGTTCTCAGGGATAACAGATCTTCACTGCAGAGTTATAGGAGGGTTTCTAACAAAAGGGGTTTCTTCAGATTCAGATTCTTCTGGACTTAATGAGGTATAATCAGTATTCTGGCCTAAGATATAGGATCCAAGAGTTCTCTTGTATCTTTTACCGTTGCGAATCAAACCACTTTGTTCGTTGCAGTCACTTTCGCTTCCAAACATAGGTTAGTAGCAATAAATCTAGCAATCTGATTCGATAAGCAATATGCCTTTCTCAGCCAAGAGCATTTTAATTTTTAGACTTAATGAATTCAGGTACTTACCCCTAGGTCCTTTGAAAAACTGTCTTTCTGCTTCGCTGAAAGAAGTATGTGTGTCGATGGCGAACTCCGTCACAAATGCGTCAAGGGTTCACATTGTCTAGAAGTCAACAGCTCTTGATACTGCGTTGTTCACACTTTTCAACAGCTTAATTCTTTTTGGGGTCTAGTCAAGAGACTGGTCTTCTTTAAAGTTTGTCTTTCTTTCTGTTAACCTTTGCAAGAAGTCGTCTGAGCTATGATGAAGATCCTTATTTTCTTGTTCAACAAATTTCAGATAGGTATCTTCAGCCCAGTCACTGATTTCTTTTTATGAGGGCCTCCAAAACATATCCCTCCAGGTACGACGTAGATCCCTCTTGAAGAAGATACTAGTTCAACTGGAAACGGAACCAATTTGTTGGGATTAGGGCAGACCTGGGTTCTTATACTTTTATCTTCAAACCAACAAACAGACCCACAGTGTTGGCCCTTTTGGCAACAACCTGTGAACAGGTTGCAGTCTCATCCAAAACAGCTATGGGGTGCCGCAGAATCAGGTTTCTGTAGGAAAAAGAGGGATATTACTGTACCATTAGCCTTAACAAAGAATAATTATGCAATACAGAGCTTCGACATTCACTTAAATAGCTTCGCAGTTTAGATAAAAAGACAGTTTCTTGCTTAACCCTTAACTGGGAATTCACAGAGAAGTTAATACTTAGCAATATATCTTACTTATCATTCACCTACTTATCAAATGCATAAAAGCATAACATGAACAAAAGTAAACAGAACCACCACAACACAAGATATATGTGGTTCACCACCAGTGTAGGGGCTACGTCCACAGAACTGCGGTTTATATTCAACTCTTTACAAAACAACACAGTTTTGATCTGCACACTTAGCTGTAGATCTTCCCAACAACCCAAAACTATGCACTTAGCTGCATAACCTTTCTTCCAAAATCCTCTATGCACTCAGCTGCAAAGGTCGTCCATGCACTCAGCTGGGACTTGACCTTAACCCTAAAATAGGCCTTAGCTTCTTTGCATCAAATTATCATAACATAAAAAACCTACTTGACTCCTTTACATAAGTTCCTATTTATATAGGTGCACCATTACAATACCATGGGCTTAAACCATGGGTTATTTACAAAAAGAGGGGCTTCGACCCAACCCCAAATCCCCTAAGACTATTTTGGGCCGCAACTCCACTTACAAGCTTCGCACCAAAACCGTGGAGTTACCAAAATTAAGGACCTTCAAGGTCCGTGCCCCAACAATGGCTAGTTTAGTGAATTATTGTATGTACCAGAACTTGTAGAAAATTTGTTGTTAGTCTATCATATGACCCATACAAGAGAGGAAAAGAGAGTGACCTTCACTCCAGACATGGTAGAGGTTGCAGAAATCTCAATAGACCAAGTCATTGCAATTGGGTATGCAGATCACTATAAGAAGATGTACAAGTTTTGTAACTTCCTCCCTACTTTCAATGACCAAGAACTTCTCCCACATGCCAATCAGGTTTCGAAGCTATGGCATGAGGGGTTTGGTCACATTAACTACAAGTACCTCCAGGCACTACACAAAGATGAGATGGTGGAAGGGCTTCCACAAATCATATCATCAAATGGAGCATGAATTGGGTACGTAGTTGGGAAGCATCCTGAAAGATATGTGAAGGGGAAGGAAATGAAAGCAACACAACCACTTGGGTTGGTGCATTTAGACTTGATTGGTCCATTTCCCACTCCATCATATGGTGGATCAAGGTATGTACTTACATTCATATATGATTACTCTCGATTTTGTTGGGTGTACTTCCTCAAATTGAAGTCTGAGGTGTCTGAACACTTGAATATTTGGAAGGCATTGGTAGAAAATTAGAGTGGGAATAAGATTAAGGTCCTTATGATTGATAATGGGAAGGAGTATGTAAACAAGAACCTACAACACCTTTGTGAGGAGTGTGGAATCCAAATGCAACACTCAACTCCCTACACACCACAACAAAATGGTGTGGCTGAGAGGAAGAATAGATCTCTCAAGGAGATGGCCACTTGCATGATAGAAGCAAGGGATATAAGTCCCAAGCTATGGGCTGAGACCATTATTTGTGCTGCACACATATAAAACATAGCCTTCCATAAATCAGTAAAAGGAAAGACACCTTACAAGGCATGGTTTGGCCAAAATCCAAATGTCTCAAATTTCAGAATTTTTGGGACTAGAGCATGGGCTAGAATCCCCTCTAAAAAGAGGAATGACTTGCAGCCACAAATAAAGGAGTGCATTATGGTTGGGTATGGTGAAGAAAATAAAGGCTACAAGCTCTTTGACACCTCCACTTGCAAGATATTTGTTGAGAGAAGTGTGATATTTGAGGAATAGCCAATTCTTGATTTCGATCTTGCACCGGGGGAATGCTCCTCTCCTCAACAATTCAAAGATGTAAGTGATGATACATGCTCTTTTTTTTTTTGAAAAAAATCATTCAAGATGCTGGGGAATTGGTAGGAAATCCCCATGATCCTAGGAAGACTAGATCACAAACTAGTAGTGCTTCCTTTGCAAGTATAGTGCTCTTGCTAAGCAATGCTATATGCTGATTGGGTCTGATCCTTAGACATATCAACAATCTTGTAATGATCCAATATGGAGATCAGAAATGGAAGAAGAATTTCAGTCCCTCCAAGAGAACAAGACAGGGAAATTGGTTCGCCCTCCTCCCAAGAGGAAGCTTGTCCAATGAAAATGGGTATTTCGAACCAAAATTGCAGCTAATGGTTCTGATATGAAACATAAGGAAATATTATTTTCTAAGGGATATTCTCAATTCCATGGTATTGATTACACAGAGACATTTGCACCAGTTGCAAAGATGGACTCCATAAGACTAGTTCTTGCTATGGCAGCTAGTAAGGGTTGGGAAGTTCACCACATGGATGTTAAGAGTTCTTTCTTGAATGGTGAGCTACAAGAAGAGATCTATATGCAGCAGCCTGAAGGTTTCCAAGAGGATCCTTCATTGGTATGTAGGTTGAAGAAATATTTTTATGGACTCAAGCAATCCCCCAGGGCTTGGTATGCAAAAATGGATGCCTTTTTGCTTTCTATTGGTTTCACTAGATGCAAATCAGACCCTAATGTGTATTTTCAGAACAAGATGGTATTTTGAAAGTTATTTTTATTTATGTTGATGAAATCCTCATTAGAGGTATCTTCACTAATTTAATTCGCTAAATTAAGTCATCTTTGCATAGTGAATTTTCCATGACCGACCTAGGATTGCTAAGGCAATTTTTGGGCTTGGAAATTGAGAAAAGTGAAAGAGGAATCAAGTTGAGTCAACCAAATTATTCTTCAGACCTGCTAAATAAGTTTAACATGTCTTATTGTAAGGCATACAAGTCTCCCTTTCTTTTTGGCATCAAAATGAATGAATTTGGAAATTCTCCATTGGTACATATTACACTCTACATGCAACTAGTGGGAAGCTTGCTTTATCTTACTCACACATGAACTGATTTGTATTATGCTGTAAGTATTGTTACAAGAAATATGCACCAGCCACATGAGCTCCATTGGAGGGTATAAAAAATAATTATTCAGTATGTCCAGGGTAGAAATTTTTTTGGGGTGCATTACACAACTAGTTCCTCACTTCAACAAGCTAAATTTTCTGATTCAAATTGGGCTGGAGATCTCACTGACAGGAAGTCAAATTAAGGTTTTGTATTTATGTTTTATTAAGGTCCCATTTCTTGTTCAATTAAGAAACAAAAAATCATTTCACTTTCATCAGCAGAGGTCGAGTATAGGGCAGCAGTCAATGCTGCAACACAATGTGTTTGGTTGCAGGGAATTCTTCGGGAATTTGGTGTCACAATTGATTCTCCAACCAACATTTGGGTGGAAAATTAAAGTACCATAAAAATATCTATTGATCCAGTTCAGAGGCATAATACAAAACATATTTATATACACATGCACTACATTCACGGCTTAGTGCATGATAAGGTGATCTCACTGCAATATTGCCATCCACAGAGCAAACTGTTGATATTTTTACCAAGGCTTTCACACTGGACGACCTTCACCTACCTAAGATATTTTCTTGGGGTGAGTGAAGGATGATAATTTGATGGTATTTTTTTCAGGTCCATCCCCATTTCCATTCTTGAGGGAATGTTTTGTTCCATGAGTTTTTCCTTCTTTTCCTCGGTTCATATGGACAAAAAAATAGTAATTTATGAGTTATGTATTTGAGGTGACTTGAGCCATTGTTTCCACGGACTCTATCATTTTGTTAGCTGTACTTAGTATTTGGATTAAGGGAGGGTGTTAGAATAGTAATACAACTCATTAGTACCCTTCATACACCACATAGTCATATTTATTGCTTTTTAGCATTAATACACTATGTGGTGGACTAGGGGTGCTTAGTTGGACAAATGCCAAGTCAAATTGGGGCTTTCACACCCAAATGAGCACTCCAGCTCAGTTAACCAGAAACATGTGTTCCCTCATCATTTTTTTTCTCTCCCATTCATTGAATGTGGACATCTTGGTTGACTAGGAGCGCTAGAGGTGGATTTTGTCCATTTTTGGCTTGATTTGGTGCATTTAATGCCACCTTGAGACTCTAAACCACCCATATTTACACATCCACACATACCAAGGTGTAATAATTGACCCACATCACCTCAACCATGTCCATTTAGCAATTCATGGCTGTTTGGGCTGATTTGGGGCATGATTGGCCCACCTAGGGGGGATTGATGCCAATTTGGCAATTTTGATTTGTACACTCACATTGGGCTCCAAAAGCCTCAAGAAACTTTCCAAATGTAATATAAAACTGGAAATAACATGTTTTTATGTTAGACAGTTAAAAGTATCTTGGATTTGTTCACATTTGTGTGTGTAAATTACTTCTCATTTCATGGATTTTGCTGGTTTTTGCACCAAATTTTATTTGTGATATTCACTAAAGCTCCTATATTCTTCTATGGTTTGAATTTCTCATAGTCATATTTGACTATTGATATTCCAACTGGATATGGTTGCTCCAAGTGGTATTAGAGCGGATTCGATCCTTCAGCCTGAGCTCAGATTCACCTCATCCTCCTCCCCTTCCACTATTGAAATCTGTGTTCTCCTTAATCCAATATAGCTGCTCTCATTCACTTATACTCCACTCACCCTCCACCACTGGAATCTCCCATCCGAGCTACTCCATGCTACTCCAATTTTGCCTCCCCATATGCTTCTCCTCTCCTACCTACACGTTCCTAGCTCCACCATATCCCACGCACTTGGTATCCTACACGTAGCCCTGTACACCTCCACATAGCTCCTGCACATATCCACGTTGTCGCCTGCATATATCCCATGCACGCATTTCCATGCAGCCACCTACGATTACCTCCACAACTCCACCATCTCCCACACACCTGGTCTCCTCCACGCAGCCATGAACACCTCCAGGAATCCCCTACACATCTCCACGCGTCCACCTCACCACTCCCCCAATTCCCTCCTCCATCTCCCCATCTCCTCCCCGCCACCATTCTACATACACCCTTCCATGCTTCCCAACCACCGCTACCCCAATCCTCTTCTGACATATCCACGTCCCTCTTCTCGTCCACCTCCACAACATCCACCCTTCTCTAGTCCTCTACTCATCTCTTCCCTCACTGCCTCCTCACTGCGTCGTCATCCCACCTCCATGACCTACAAAAACAAAAATATTATAATATATTATAATACAATATAATTATAATATATTAATTCAATATATTATAATATATTTATAATATTCAATTTTTCTTTATTATATTTAAACAAAATAATAAAATAAATATTTTATTATATAATAATTAATTATTATCCTTAAAATCTCACCATCCTTAGTAAAAATATTTTTTCGCCCTTACAAGACAAAATAGCATCAAAATACACACCTTCGCATACAAGGTCCAAGACCATGGCTGAACTAGAAGAACAAATCAAAAAAAATGGAGAAGGACATCAAGTCCCTTGTCGCTAACCAAAAAAACTTGAAGGAAGAGATGAAAAATAACAATACAATGCTTAAAAAGGAAATCAAAGACGAAGTTGTTTTGGTACTAGAAAGAAGGATGGATGAAAAATTTGACATCCTGAACGAAAAACAAAAATACTTGGATGACAAAATGAGTACCATGAATCAAACATAAACACCTTAACACAGAACTTGAGCACCATGACATAGAACCATAATACATTAATCAAGGTGTTACAAAGAATAATGCCAAAGACAAACCAAGTCAGCAGTCTAGACATGCTATAGGCATTAGTTCATATTTGCACACAGGAAGCACTTGCCAAGAATCAAGAAGAATTGCAAAAGAAATAAAAATTAACAATGTGATGCTTAAGCAAGTTATAGAAACAAAAGTACTTCTAGATATGGAGGCACGATTAAACAACAAAATAGATGCTACCGGTAATATAGTAAAGAATAAAAAGGCTAAAAATCACCGCCAACAATGAAGCAGTTCAAATATGTCACTTGCATCGTCCAGTAGTTCCAAGCCACCATCAAACCATAATGAAAAAGGCTATCAATATCATCCTTACATAGTGTACCCACATACGGAAAAAATAGAGTTGTCGAAATACAATAGAAGTGAATACCAATGCGTTGCTTGGCTAAACAAAGCAGAAGAATACTTTGACATTTACAATATTTAATCTGACAAGGAGAACATGAAATATGTGTTAATGCATATGGAAGGGTATGCCTATACTTGGTACTTATGGTGGAAGAGAGACAATTTTTCCTACACCGGAAACTTGTTAAAAAATCATTTTTTTAATAGGTTTCAAGGAATCAAAGAAGATGAATTTTTCAGTAAAATTACCATATTGAAACAGGTTGGAAGCGTTGAGGAATTCACACATCAGTGGGAATCCTTATCAACACGATTATTTGGGTTGTATGACAAGCAAAGACACAAAAAATATTTAGGAGGTCTTAAACCATACCTCCAAAAAGAGTTAAAGTTACATGACATACCTAACGCAGAAGTAGCAAGGCATAAAGACAAAGCCGCATAATGCAAATTGGAAGGAATAAGAACAAGATGTGATAACCATTATCGACAAGAAAAAGAGACACAATGTAGGTACTATGAAGATACTTGGTCACCCGACCATCAATGTCACAAACCTCAATAATATGCCTATGAAATGGAAAATAGGTTGAAGTCATCTAACAGTTACTCTGAAAAAAGAAAGAAAAAAAAAACATATTTCGTTGATGCAGTGATGACTGGACCCCTGGACATCAATGTAGGAACAATCAGACAATACAGTGCAAAATCATCAATCGAAAGGAAGTGCAAGTCTCTACACCATAAATATCATCTGATTCTAATATCGACATCGAATCAGAATGAAGGATGACATTAGGAAAATACTCAAGCTTTTAGGACAAATATTTTCCCAAGGGGAAGGCAATGTTGTGAATATTTAATTAATATTATTAATTATAAATAGATAGATTATTAGGTTTCTAGTGAAAGGGTGTAACCCTTCACTATGTTTGTGCAAATCCGTATAAAGGCAAGTTTATTGTAAATTTATATCATCTAATATATTATTCCTATTTTACTATTAAACATGAAAGTTGGATTTGACTATTGATTGTCCAACCGGATACGGTTGCTCCACTTAGATAGTGGATTTCCCTAGGACAAAAACCTTTAGATTCAAATCCTACTTGTTGAGAATGTTTCTATGTTTCAGCGAAGAGAACCTTCAACTTCCAGAAATGATTATCATAGAGGAAATAAACAATGATTACACTAGATTCATGAACTTTTTGATGACACGAGTGTATGGTGCCTTCTTCCAGAAACAACAACCCAGGGTGTTTCCTGAGATGAATGAAACCTTGAAATCCTCCTCTGACAAGAGGATTGGGGATTGGTTCTTGTTAGAACAAGGTACAATAATAAAGCTATACATATTTGTCCACCAACCTTACAGCCTGCCTACCTTTTTGACTCTTAGTGTGTTTTCTTTAGAGCTAATCAGACAGAGGCTGATAGTGGAAAATGAACACTTCCTGAGTTTCAGGAAGTCTTCAGAAATTAAATTTCATTGGGCCATATGCCCATTTATCATAAAAATCAAGGCTTCTCTCCCACTGATAGAAATTTTGATAAGAGGGACGGGGTTCCCTACTGAGGTTGCCATCAATTACGATCCCCATCACATTATATCAAACAGAAGGAAATCCAACAAAAATAATCCCTTTGAGCACTGTGAGGTGGCATGCCTTCTTGAGGCTGCAAATTGGTTAGACTACCCCTATAGGAAGTAGGGAGAGGATGGCATGAAAGAGGATCCGACTTCTCTAATGCAGGGAAACAACTCACCTCCACCTGGAACTTCAAGTCTAGGCCCAGTAGAAGAGAAGGTTACACCTTTGGCTAGTATCTCTAATAATTCCAACAAGAGGGACTTATCTGATGTCATGGAAATAGAGGAGGAGGACACAACCAACACACCAAGGAAACAAAATTTGGATGATGCAGGGAAGCTGGTACATGTAGATGGTGGGAAAGGCAAGAAGAAGCAAGGTCAAAGGCCCTTCCTTTCAGGTTCAAGAATATGAATTTTCCCAAAAACCTAAAGTATCAACAAACATATATAGATTCAAGACTAATATATTGGACAAATACAAGGAGGACAAGGACATCACCATGAATGAATCTCTCAAATTATCTGTAGAGGTGAGGAAATCTTGTGGTGAGGAGGTATGTTTGGTTTCTGTCAGAGATCACAAGCATAATACATTAAATCTGGCCATATATTCTAGGAACAAAGTGGCTGAGATGAATATCAATATGGATGAAATCCCTGTTCCAGATATGATCCACCTTCATAAGAAGATGGGGGATATTATTCACACTGATTTGCTGAAGTCAAATCTCAAGATGTCCAGGCTGCAGACCAGCAAGAGTTTTGAAAATCAACTGAGACAAGAGAAGGTTTAAAACAGGTCCCACCAGGCTCAGATCAAGAAGCTCCGGACAAACGTTTTGCTAGCTGAAAACCAAGCTAATAAAGGGGATAGAACACAAAAGACATTAAAGGAGAAGGAAGATAGAATTCAACTGCTAAAGAAAAAACTGAATATTCTAGCTACTCAGTTGATCCAAGCTTCAGAGATATTAGAGCTAGAAAAGGAGAAAGAGAGCTTGAATGGTAATCTTACAGACTTCCAGGCCCAGCTACTGAAAGTCATAAAGAAAGAGAAGCAATGATAGAAGGATATGACCCTCATAGTGGAGAGTGAGAAGGCCCTCAAGACCAAAGCAGATGATCTGGAGAAAAGGTTACAGGAAAAGGAAAGGAAATTACAAGAGAAAGAGAAAGAGCTCAAAAAGGCAGTCATTCCTCCCATCACTAAACTTGGTGAGTTCTCCATAGTTCAAGCCCTGGAATAGGTAAGTCTGAAGGATTTGGAGCTGACAGGGTTGAAGCACCACAACAAGAACCCGGAAGTCTTGGAATCAGAGAGAGAACATGAAAGAAAGAACTGGGAAGCAAAGTGTGCAAAATTGAAAAGTAAGAAGGAGAAACTAGTACAGCATGTCTCAAGGAAATCAATAGTACAGGGGGAAAAGCACATAATACGGGATTCCCTCATATCAGAGGCCACCAAGTTGAGGCCCTACCTGGATTACATTTTAGACAAAGAGAGGGTTATTCAGACAACCAAACAAAGTGTTACAGTGGTCAAGGAGAATCTAAATAAGAAACCTATGGACTATGCTGAAAATGCTATAGAATTTCTCAATGGGCTGACAAAAGAGGAGATCAGAAATGTTAGAATAAGGGACGGTATTTCTGTCATCACCAAGGCCAGGAAGGCGGTAAATTAGTACCATCATTTGGAAATTGTTGAGGCGAATATTTTATCATGGCACACAAGATCAAAATTTTTATCGAAATGTTTATCCCTTTGGTAAAAATAGGGCTGCCATTCTTCTGGAAGGAAAAGGGTGGCATGTGGTCATAGAAGGAATACTATGACTTGTTGATTCAATGCAAGTCATTCCATTCCAAATTCATAGATATGCAGTAGTATATTCCAGTACAAACAATTTTTGATAAGCTAGCAGATGATTTCAAGATAGTTTTCACTTTCAGGCCCACGTGTGCATGGATGCCAAATTTTTCATATAGGGATCATGTGGAAATGTGTGTGTTTTTGAAGGAGATGTCCACTCTAGAATTACCTACCGCAGATCAATGGAAAGGGGTCAAGAATTTTGGAAGGACCAAGTACATTCTACATGCTCAAGGATGATGGACGTTAGGCAGGCAGTTGGTAAAGACATGATTTACAATGAACATGGGCTACTCCACCCTTGCGGTAAAGGAACAAGCCGAGATGAGTCAACTTAAAAATCTTGGGTGTTCTCTAGAATATTTTTTTTGGTCAAGCAAGCCTACGTACCAAACGTCGCATTTTTTTTTAATCGAGCATGCACAATATTCCATGTTTCCTGATTTATGTTCAAATCGTGGAAAATGTGCCACGTAAGAGTTGTTAGGATTTCACAATGATGATTCGGGATTGATTCCTGATTTTTTGTAACTAATTTTGTCTCTATTTCTAGGTTGGTCTCGGGATCCCATGACATTATAAATGTAACCTCTACAGAGGAGTAAGGGTTGGAACTTTCATTCAGAAGCCTTTTATGCTTGGGTTTTTGTAGCTTTGTCATTTTCTTGGAAGCATTAATGAAAAGCATTTTCTGAGTTTTCGAGATTCATCAAGTTGTTCCATGTTCAGTTTTGTTTTCCTGTATTTTTCATTTCCAAGTATGTGCATTGCTTCCAATACATTTCTAGATTGTATGTAAGGAATCCATCCTTGTTAGATGCTCCTTATATCAGAAATTGTATTTTGTTATGTGTGTACGATGACCGAGATGGAATTCATCCTTAGATAGATTAATTGCTTCAGTTATTAGACTCTATTATTGTTTCTACTGAAGGTGTTCTAAGATATTCATCCATAGACAGGTGCCTCTTGTTTCACTGGGCTTTCTTCATTCCAGTCTCTCATTACATCAAGTTATTAGACTGAATATAACAACCACGTTGCCTCATATTACATAAGAGAATCAACACTCATTATTGCTGTAAGCCCCTTGAATATTTTCAGGTCGTGACTCCATTACCCAATGGTACTTCTTGTTTGTATGTTTTTCCATCTTTAAAATTATAAATATCTTGTTCTTATAAGACATCTAGCCTTCTGACCACTTTCTTAAACACATATGTATATGTGAATGAGTTTGTCACATAGAGAGATCCCTATCTGACTGTATAGGATAGAATATAGTATAAATATTGGTTTGAAATGGTTACCCCATTGATATCCTACCACAACCACAAGAAAATAATTGGGTGATAACAGGAGGTAGGAAAACTCAATTTCGTTGCTCGGTTTAGTTTTTATGCCCGTGGTTGAAATTTTCCTAGTGTCCTTGAATGACCTTGAGAAACGAGATAAAACTCGCCATAAATCGAGATCTGAAGATCTGATGGAAAAACCATTAGTTCCATTGGATTAGTGACATCCAAGTACCACTTGGGACACCCCTTCCCAATGGCTTCGTGGAACAAACGTTGTCTATTTTGACAATTTTCTAAACTAAGGTTTTGTTCATTGACATGTAATGTAATTTCTGCATGATAGGATACTATTTTTAAAAATGTGCCAAATGAGTGCATGGGAATCTCAACCATCTCTCTATTTCCCAAACATACCTCCAGGAGGCAACGAAACTCAATTCCGTTGTTAGGTTTGGTTTTTATGCTCCCGGTTGAAATTTGCATGGGGTCCCTGAATGACTTTGGGAAGTGAGAAGGAACTTACCATAATGTGAAGAAAGAGGATCTAATGGACACACCATATGTTCCATTGGTTTTTTGGCATCCGATTACGGTTAGAGATACCCCTGTTCCATGGCTCCATGGACCAAACGTTGTATATTTTGACGGTTTTCTAAACTAGGTTTTTGCTCAGTGACGTGTAGTGCAATTTCTGTATAGTAGAGAAATATTTTCAAAAATTTACCGATCGATTGCATGGGAATCACAATAATATATCCCTTTCATAAACACACTTGCAGGAGGCAATGCACATCAATTTCGTTGCTCAACTTGGTTTTTATGCCCCTGGTTGGAATTTTCCTGGTGTCCTTGAATGGACTTGAGAAGCAAGATGAAACATGCCATAAGTTCAAAACCAAGGTTTCTATGTATAGACTGTTAGCTCCATTAGATTCATGACATCATATTACCACTAAGGACACCCTACTCGGTGGTTTCATGGGCCAAAAGTTATCAGTTTTGATAGTTTTTAATCTAGGCTTTTTCTTAGTGATGTGTAGTGCAATTTTTTATGATAGGATAAAATTTCTAAAAATGTGTCAAGTGAGTGCATGGGAAAAAAATTCATATCTCCCTTTCCCAAACACACTTGTAGGAGGAAATGGAACTCAATTTCGTTGCTCGGTTTGGTTTTTATGCCCCTAGTTGAAATTTTCCTCGTGTCCCTTAATCTCCTTGGGAAGTGAGATGAAACTCTCCATAACTCGAAAAACATGGATCCGATGGACAACCTATCAGTTTTTTTGAATTCATGAAATCCGAGTAACACTAGGGACACCACTGTCTAGTGGATTCATGGAATGAAGTTGTCTATTTTGATGGTTTTCTCAGTGATTGTTTGTGAAAAATATTGAATGAAAGCATGCTTTTAACACAACGAAAATAAATTTTCATGTTGGTTGTTCCACTTCAAATGCTGGTTGGGAAAAAACAACCTGATACAGGATATAAAACACCAAAAAATCAAGGATATGATCGCTGGAAGATATATTATGATACAAGAATAATTCTAGGGACATAAAGAATAATGCCTTTATGCTAGTAGTAGATTTCCTGATCGGTGATATGCTTGATCATGAAATAAGGAAGTGTTGTTACTTTTAACTTTTCCTTATTTTATCTCCTTGGAAACACATAAGTGGCATGCCCCCAATTAAATAATTTCCAAATAAGACTATTTGCAAATAATGTTTCACCAACCTACTAGTTCCATAGGTTGAGATGGAGACATACATTTTGTAATAAGGGGATATGGGACCCAAAAGTACATTATTTTACCATATTCACATTTAAATGGGTCACATAAATGATAAATGCTAAGAAAATAATGTGGCATGGGTTCATGAAGACACTTGGAAGTTTGTGAAGACTTTGGGTGACTAGATTCCTTGCACACTTATATTAATCCAAATTAGAACACATGGGTAATGTAACATTATTGGATTGTGATGTGGTGTCAAATATAATATAATGAGCCAAGGAAGTCAAATTGGTAAAGGATGGTAACTCCCATGGAAGAGGAAGATACAATAAGACAAGGTGTGCCACTTAGAAGGAGATTCTTTGCACTCTATGACAACAAATAATGGAAGATTCTATGACAAGTATGACAAATTAAGACCTGATTTCTGATGTATGAAAAATATGACAAGTCAGGGCTAAAAATATCCACCAAGAGGTCTAATTTGGTAGTTAGAGGAAGCCATTCAAATTGGGAAAAGAATTGGAGAATGAATAGGAAGACAAGTGTCGTGAGAGTTACTAAACCACTAAGATGAGTTGGAGGAAGATCATGAAGGGAAATTTGACATTAGGAGGCCTCATGAAGTTAAAAAAAGGATTTAATGAGGAATTATAATATCTTTTTATCATTTTTTAATTGGCCTTTGGCATTTTTGGAGAGTTTTTGTTTGTCCATTGCACGGTGAGTGCACACTTACCCTGCTAGTGAACAAATTTTGGGGGAGTTGGATTCCTTTCCAAGTTGGTTGATGGAGAGGCCATTCATAACTCTCATGGAATATTAATGAAGGAGTTTTATTTTCATTTTGAATGTCCTACAGTCTAATTCTCATCTATCTCCCCATTCTCTCATTCCTTCTTCTCCATTTCCCCACACTCACAATTGATGGCGCACTTGCTGGAGTGATTCTTGCACCTTGATGAGGATGGTTGATGCCAAAGATTTTATTTATGATGTATAGATATTTAATATCATATCCATATTTTGTGTAAGTCAAAATCTCAGAAATACATGTATGAAAGGCTCGCATTCCCCATGCTCTTGAATAACTAGTTTTCATGGATTTGGCTTCAATATTGAAGTAGCTTTATATCATATTTGTATGAGGGATATTAAATGAGTTCAGTAATTTTGGAAAATACACATATGATTTATTACTCTGTAATTTAATTTCCATATCCTTTGTGGGTCGAAATCCAATAAACTCATGTGTGCAAATGTTACATTCCCATGCCATTGAATCACTAGTTTCCATGAATTTAGCTTCAATTTTGAAGGAGTCTTGTATCATATTTGTATGAGGGATGCTATCTGATTTTGATGATTTTGTGACATCCATATATGATGCATTACTCTTTAATTCCATATCTCTATGCTCTGTGGTTCTAAATCCAATAAATCTATATGTGAAACTCTTGCAATTCCATGCTACTAATTCACTAGTTTTCATGTGTTTGACTCCCATACTGAATGAGTTCTATACCAGACTTGTATGAAGGAATTTCTATGGTGTTTAATAATGTTGGGGAATCCATTTTTATTCTATATATTATTCCTATATGTCAAATCCTTATATGAACTTTTAATTCCACTTTTCATATGTCAAAATCGAGCTAGTTATGCAAGTTCCCCATAAGCAATTTCACTAAAAGTTACCCTACAAATGTTGTAGACCATAATCCATTTTTATAGATTAATAAACATTATTAAGGATATTAATTGCTGTCTTATACTCATTCCCATACTCTGTTCTTAAATTTGGGAGGTTTGTACTTGATTTGGAGAGCTAGTTTGGCCATCACCCTTGGGGGAATTTGAACACAATTTCCTAGTAATTTTGGTATTTTTGTCATTATCCCAAAACAATTTTTTATAGGTATAAATTATAATAAAAGGTATCCATAAAACACCTTGGGATGTTTTAATAATCACCATCCCATATCCTTTCAAATTCAGGACCATTTGGTGAAAGTTGGAACCCTTTAGAGTCGTGACTAGTTAAGCTCAAATTTTGCCCAATTTGCGCATTTCTCCTAAATATCCAAAAAATGGACATTACAGTGGTATCAGATAATTTTCTTGTCACCAATTGAAGTTATGGATGATATATATGAATTTAATAAATTACTGAAGTCATATTTTGATGATAAGACCAATCAACTTATGCAAGGGTTCAGATTAATGGCTAGCCAACTTAGGGGTAAGCTGGAAGTAGGGGGTAGTAGAGGTTTCCATCAGGGAGAGAACCATAAGACCATTCATTTTGAATACTTTTATGATTGGTTTAATGAATTTAGGAACAATAATTCAAATTTGAATTCATTAAGGGACAATCAACAATCCACAAGTTTGGAGGAGCATGAAATGAGAAAGAATAATCCTGCTTGTGAAAATAGCCTAGATAAACCAATACAGAAAGAAACAAATAATAATGAAGTGGAGAATCAATTACCTCAAGGTGATTACAGATAAGAACATAAATATTATACAAGCACACAATCCTTACTAATGGGGGTTATGCAAATCAAAGAGAATATATTGATGGATCATTGAACTATGAAAGAGTACCTACTGATGGGTGCTCACAACTCTATGTTGGTGACATAGAGATCATATTTGAAAATTATGGTGCAAGAAATATTTATCATAAACGTGAATGTGAAGACGTTATGACAAATAATTAAGAACCAAGATTAACTTCCCCATCACCACTTAAGCTTCAAGAAGTTGATCAAATCAAGAAGAAAGAAGAAGAATAGGTTCACTCCCATGAACCATCCTTCATTGAAGGGTCTTTGAAGATGAGTGAAATGGATATACATGAGTCCCTTAGAATACTCCATGGCACTAAACAATTGGTGTCAAATTCGTGTTGGAAAATTTCTTCATTGGAGGAGCCATCCTTCCTTGAAGACATGGAGAAGATTAAAAGAGTAATGTGCAACATTGAAGGTAATTTCATGTCTTTTATTTTTTATAGAAACAATTTGGTTGAGTTAAATGAATGGTTACATGAAGCATACTTAAATAATAATGAGGATATTCATAAGCTCAAAATTCAAAATTCATAACAACTTCTTGAGAGGTTGCAATATACTTGTCCTTCCTCCGATGTTTCAGATTTTCATATGGTAGATTGCTTGGAGGATTCTCATGACATGATGGATCATGAGAAACATGAAAAATTGTAGTTTATTGATGTGTTTTAATATTATATTGATTATATCCAATCATTTGTTGTGGTGGAAGAGGAACTTGAGTTTCCTCTTGAAAATGGTTACACACTTTTGAAGAAATGCATTATTCCACCACCTTGGAACCAACCCATGAGGAAAGTTTTGCATTTTTAAGGGAGGTGCATAATACTACCCCTATGGATCCTTCACATGATGAAATTGTTTCACTTTATAATCCTTTGGGTAATTTGGTTCTTTCTCCTACATCCTACACTTCCAAATTTTGTAGCATTCATCCTAATGAAGTATGGGTGAAAGGTTTATTTTTAATGGTGCTACATGAGGAGTATGAAAATCCTATCTCTCCTTTTGATGATGACATTATTAGAGAACCATATTCCTTATATTTTCATCAGCATCCATTTTTACATTATGACAATACACATCTACATGGATGCACCTATGGTATTCACTTGAGTCACTTGGAGACTCATGATTTTTCTTGCTCCTTGCATAGTCCATTTGATGTTGGAGGAAATTCATCCCACACTTGGGTGAATATATATATGATTGAAGAACATTATTTTTGGCTGAAAAATACTCTGTTATTTCATGATGATATACATATTCATGGGTGTATTGATGAGACTTCTTTGAGCCACTTGAAGTCTTCATGTTTTCTTTGCTCCTTATTTGGTTAAGATTATGGTGGAGGTTATTCATTCACTTCTTGGATGAAAGAACATGGATTATTATATTGATGCACATTACATATTTTTGGAGAATAATTATGGGACATGGGATCCTCACCTATGTCATTGGGGCATATCTGATATCATACTTGATGCTTGTGTGTATGGGCCACATGGTGATCTACTTGCTTGGATGCACAAGCTCTTTCATGATTATTTGATGAGGTACCTTCTTGATTTACAATTGTATGATGTTGTTATGTACTTTAATGATATATATTTTGTACTCATGATGTTTGGAAGGGTACAATACCAGCAATGGGATCTTGGAATTGCTTGGTTTCATCTCACTTGGAGTAGCAGTTTGGTTGTTGGTTTGAGAAAGAAAACCAACCTTAAATTATTTGAGTTCATCTTTGCAAAGCAGTGTTCTAGTTTCCTATGTGGGAGACCTTTTGAGAGATGGGTTGAATTTTCACATGATTGGTTGTCATGGCATTTCATCATAGAAATTTCACACCATGCATGTATTAGGATCATATGGGACCCTGTGATCATTTTTGGTCTCATTGGTTTCAATTGTGGGGGAAACAAGAATCATTGGAGATTTATTCACCACTTGAGAAGATGAATGTAATCAGAGTAGTGAAACAACAAGAATGGTGTTTCCTCTTTGAAATTTTATTGGAATATTAAGAAAATCAAACTTTTGTAACTCAACACCAACTTCAAAGAATTACACAAAAGCAAAAAGGGGTGAAAGTTCAGAAAAGGTTTCTAAAATATGGAGGTAAAGATTATTTGCACAAATTTGGTTCTTATGGATTTGATGAATCATTTTGGTGTTAGTGGTTATGCTACATTATATATCAATATCAATAATCCACATCTTTTTACTTTTGGGAACACAAAATTGCAGTACATGAGTGCCACTACTCAAGTTGCAGCTAAAGAGAATCAATGAGCATAACCATTAGAGAGCACTTGGTGCAAGGGAAGGAGTATCAAATAAGGATGTCACTTGGGAATATATGTTTTCTCACCAGAATACAAACTTGTCATTTCTTTATGACACTAAATATAGAGTAGGGAGGATTTTTCATGTCCCCAATTAAATAATTTCCAAATAAGACTATTTGCAAATCATGTTTCACCAACCTACTAGTTCCATAGGTTGAGATGGAGACATAAATTTTGTAATAAGGGGTCATGGGACCCAAAAGGACATTATTTTAACATATTAACGTTTAAATGGGTCACATAAATGTTAAATTCTAAGAAAATAATGTGGCATGGGTTCATGAAGACACTTGGAAGCTTGTGAAGAATTTGGGTAACTAGATTCCCCGCACACTTGGCATGATATTCATCCAAATTCGATCACATGGGTAATGTAACATTATTGGATGGTAATGTGGTGTAAAATATAATATAATGAGCCAAGGAAGTCGAATTTGTAAAGGATTGTAACTCCCATGGAAAAGCAAGAGACTAGAAGACAAGGTGTGCCACTTGAAAGGAGATTCTATGCACTCTATGACAACAAATGATGGAAGATTCTATGACAAGTATGACAAATTAAGACCTGATTGCTGACATATGAAAAATATGACATGTAAGGGATAAAAATAGCCACCAAGAGGTAGAATTTGGGATTTAGAGTCATCCATTCAAATTGGGGAAAGAATTAAAGCATGAAGAGGAAGACAAGTGTCATGAGAGTTACTAAACCACTAAGATGAGTTGGAGGAAGCTCATGAAGGGAAATTTGAACTTAGCAGGACTCATAAAGTTAATAAAAGTATGTCATGAGGAATGAGAATAGATTTTGATCATTTTTTAATTTTCCTTTGGCATTTTTGGAGAGTTTTTGCTTGTCCATTGCACGGTAAGTACACACTTACCCTGCTAGTGAACAAATTTCGACGGAGTTGGATTGCTTTTCAAGTTGGTTGATGGAGAGGCCAGTTAGACCTCTCATGGGAGCTTAATGAAGGATTTTTATTTGCATGTTGAAGGTCCTATAGTTTAATTCTAATATATATCATCATTCTCTCATTCCTTCTTCTCCATTTCCCCACACTCAAAATTGATGGCGCACTTGTTGGAGTGATTCTTGCACCTTGATGAGGATGGTTGATGCCCAAGATTTGATTTATGATGTATGGATATTTAATATCATCTCAATATTATTTGTAAGTTGAAATATCATAAATACATGTATGAAAGGCTCACATACCCCATGCTCTTGAATAACTAGTTTTCATGGATTTGGATTCAATATTGAAGTAGCTTTATATCATATTTGTATGAGGGATATTATATGAGTTGGGTGATGTTGAGAAATCCATATATGATGTATTACTATGTAATTTAATGTCCATATCCTTTGTGTTGATATTACAACATCGGGAATCATTCTCCAGTATTGTAATATCAAGACAATAGGCTTGTGTAGTCCTACGAATATCCTCATCTGATTGAGGTGGTGATGTTGTAAAGTGTTGTGAGTAATATCAAGATAGTAGGCTTCTTTATTCCTATGAATATCCTCATACGATTAAGGTGGACAGTAGGCTTGTGTAGTCCTATGAATATCCTCATAGGATTGAGGTGGACAGTAGGCTTGTGTAGTCCTACAAATATCCTCATAGGACTGAGGTGAATAGTAGGCTTTTGTAGTCCTACGAATATCCTCATATGATTAAGGTGGACAGTAGGATTGTGTAGTCCTACGAATATCCTCATGTTGTGAGGTGGTGTACTTTACTATGTAAAGTAGATATACTATGTGATGTATGGCTAGTCATGGTCAATGGGTGCTACAAGTCTCTTTCAGGGATTAGCTACCCCTAGAGTGATTTACTTTAGCATATGACTATATGACTTGGGGCAATACATATGATCATAGGTTCAGAAACAATCTTATGAGTATGCTATGATTAATTAATGAAAACAAACATGGACTATGGAGAGATATTTAATATTAGCACAGAGATAGAGAGAGAATTTGAATTGCAGTTATGAAAAACAAGTTTAGTTAATTAAGGGTTCAACTCCTTAATTTATGCAAATGGTTATTGGAAATAAACACTGATGGAGATGCACTAGTTCTGTTTAGTTACATTCAGTTTAGTTACTGTTACATTCATTTATGTTCAATTACATTCAGTTTTGTTCAGTTACATTCAGTTCAACTCAGTAACATTCAGTTCAACTCAGTTAACTACTCAGTTAGAGTTAGTTAATTAATGGAAGGTGCATATCTTCTTGTCGAAGATAATTATGGAGTGCCAGCTTGACACCAGATCAGTATGGGGTGCATGATTAAATATGGATCAGTGTTCTAAGTGTTAATAAGTGGTTGCTACATGCAACCATTCTATTTTTGTTGTAAAACCTAATTTGACTTGTTATTAAAGTGTTATGCACTTAGCAAGTTAGATACAGTGTTCCATTCGATATCATCTATGGTGCTCTCGGTGAAAGAAATATGCTATTGTGGTGTAATCATTCTCTATTACTTATCAATCATACTCTAATATCGTTTGCTGGGTTTTTTATCCTTTGAATCAGTAGAGGGTTTTCCCAGGGTATATCCTATGTTCTATGGTTTGATTTATGTCTTTGCATTATTGATGAGATTTATATGCACTGTTATTATGGATTAAAGTTTTAAAGTCCAAGTTTCTTCATATTTTTCTCAATCACAAACATGGTATTAGAGCAAGGGCATGCAAGAACTTAGTTGGTGCAAGCAACTAAATCCTACATGATCTTCAGAAGTATTGAGCAAAGAGCTTGGAGCCATGGCATCGATCTCCATCCAACCGAAAGACCAGTTTGAAGATACTTTCAAATTGAAGGAAAGAGTGTGAATCATTCTTTAGGATAATGATCTAGATGTTTACTTGACCTTAGTGAGTGAGGAGTCCTTATGTAGGGCGAATTAAAGAGCAAGTCAACATGCACAATTTCCATCACTTTAAAGAGACAAATTTAGTGGAGAAGTTTTGATCAATCCGTGAGGATTCAGACAAAATCATAGAAACCCCACTTCTGAAATGGGCCAATTTATCTTACTCTCAAAAATATTTAAAAAATACACAACGTTGTGAGAGATACAATCAGGTATTTGAATATTAAATTATTAGAATTCGTGTTATGGTCGTTTTCTCAAAGTGGACCAATTTATGGAACAACCCCAAGAGTTGTAAGTTGGATATTATCATTATTCAATGGATATTTTGTATAATGAGAGCCTCATAGAGTTTATATATCATCCAAAGAAGAGGATGATCATTGGAAGAAGTTTTATTTGAAAGAAGAACATTCGCTTAGAGTTGCATTGGATCCAGTTTCTCCATGTAGAGATTTGCTACCTCCTTCATGCACTCAAATTTGAAAATATATCAAGACCAAGGGACTATAGTAATCTTTGCAAGGAAGAAAATATCAAGAGGGAGCATGTAAAACAATAAAAAGATAAGTACCCAATTTTTATTATTATATGCTATTTAGATCTATATGCTTTTGGATGTTTTCATTACAGTCATATAGATGATGCATGATTGTTCATAAGATATGAATATAGATTTCCAAGCTTGTTTCATAAATATAGAAATGCATGATTGATTCATGAGATATGTGTTGAGATGCATGATTATTTAATTATCATATGCTTTTATAAAATCAGATTTTTTTTTATTACAATCTGTATTCCAGGACTTGGAATTGTGTTTAGCATATACATTGTTGTTCCTATCTTTATTGGAATGTTATCAATATCATGAGTCCAAATTTTGCAAGATGATATAAATACTGATATAAGAATTATGTAATATTGATATAAGGTTTAAAACATCATTCATAAGACATGATATTTTTTGCAGCATGATTGTTTTACAAACTATGAACATAAGACTACAAGATTGGCTATATAGAGGGCTTCATGCTTACCTCATGAGATATGAACATGGGGTTGTATATTTTTTTCATAAAATGAATTTTTGGAATGAAATAGGGATGCATATCAGTACATAATACTATAATGGGTTATGATAAATCAATTGGTCAATATCTATACATAACTAAGTAAATCTTTATCAATATATTCAAAGTATTGCATGTGAATAAAATTCATGAGTATGAAATGGTTCTAACCATGAGAATTATTTTTCTTATAGGAAAAATTAATATTCCCTTACCTACAAGTAAAGAAGGACATGAATGTGGAGTCATTTCGATGGATGAGCCTGAAAGAGAACAATTTTGGAGGTTCCTATGTCTCTTGGGAAGTAGACAAAATAAATGGCTTAATTATATTACAATAGATGTGAAGATTCCTGAAGATATTCTATCTTATTTAGATTCATGTGTCAAATAAAGACCTTCATATATAGATGAGCATAAGTCTCCATGATGAAGGACCCATATTATGACTCTCACATTTACATGGTGAGAGGGAGTTGCTAGTCTCACTAGCTCCTGAAGAACCAATGTAAACTGGTTGATGTACCTCCTCTAAAAGGAGATATGCATGATGCTCATATTCAGAAGGAAGATGAGAATTGTATTCAAGAATATTTTTATGATTCTTATCATTAGTGGTGTGGAAGTCACCAAACAAATATTTTCCCCAGTTAAGAAAAAATGTGCAGTAAAAGAGCCTGAAGAGTTTCAGGATGATGGACTACAAATCCATGCCACACACATGAAGGTAAATATGAAATTTTATAATTCTTATTTCATATTTGGAGGATATTAATTAAGTTGAAATGTATTTAGTTAGTCACAGGTCCTAGGATCTATTATGTGATTTGCAGTTTGTACATAGACATGTACAAAGCATGTGTTATAGTACCTACTTGGTACAAGTGTATATGGACTCATATATGTCTTGATCAGTAAAAGAGATTTTTAAATATATATGAAAACTAACTAATATAGTGATCAAGGAAGATCACATATGTTGCTCTATATAGAGCATGTTGAAAAGAATTAAAGCTTTTGAGGGTTCTAGTCAGTTATAATCGAGACATGGTGCGTATCCATATATGAGCAGCATTGCCAACATTCTTATTAAGCTTCTGTCCGGGACAATATTGGTATAGTACATAATAACTCCTCTAGTTGAAGAGGGAGTATTAATGTGTCTTCATAGGAAAAATCAAATAAAGTCCCCATCAATTAGTCAACATACATGACTTAGGTAGCCAAGGGCTGTGATAGCTTGTGGAGAGAATCCACATGAGAAGAGACATGGTAAAAAGTCTTAGAGACTATTTATAGTTTGTACTGTTAGAGAATAGTTAAAACCTGTCAAAGAGGTAGTTGGGGTGCTACAAATATAAAGAGAGGGATCACTAAGAAAGTTATCATGACTTGAAGAACATCATAGAGAATTGCATGATCACAAAGAACTTCTTCAGATAACAAAAGATTCAAGAAGTCAACAAATGTTGAAGAGTGAAAGAAAAGATAATATTTCTTTCTGCATGTTATTACACATTTGTTTTATAATGTTGTATGTGATGGATTTAAAAAATACATGGTTTCTAGTTTAGAGAAACTTTATTCTGGATTGGATCTAGATGATGCTACTTTGTGTAATTAGCTGGTTGGTCTTTTAGCAGACCTATTTTATTTTATGCTTACTACTAAGCATATGTTTGAGTACCTTTGAGGTACATTAGAATAGGCTCTTTATTGTATTTGATACATGGAAGACCTATTATTTGATTGTGCTATCTAGCTATTTTTTTAGCCTGAGATAAGCGATGTAATTTGAGGCTAGTACTACAAAAGCTAAGTGTATTGCAGCTAGTACAACAGAAGAAAGATGTATGTATGAGAGTACTACAAAAGAAAAAATTGTGTTTTGCAGATAGTACTACATACTGAGGAGTAGTGTAGCTTGGGAAGCTACCTACTAGTGTGAAATATTTGAGCCTATAGTCATTAGGTGTTAATAGTCAATATTTCTCGAAACCCTATATGTGTTTTATGATAAAAACACATTTGAGATTAAGGATTTTACTTCATTGAAGTCATGGTCATGAGTTCTAGTACATAGGTACTAATGAGAAGATTGCAAATTTGTGGAAATCCTCTATTTGCGATGACGTTTAAACACTTATGAGATAAGCTTGGTATGGCAGAGAATGTCTCCCTTGCTGAGAGGGAGTGTTGAGATTACAACATCGGGATTCATTCTCCAGTCTTGTAATATCAAGATAGTAGGCTTGTGTAGTCATATGAATATCCTCATATGATTGAGGTGGTAATGTTGTGAAGTCTTGTGAGTAATATCAAGACAATAGGCTTGTGTAGTCCTATGAATATCCTCATATGATTGAGGTGGACAGTAGGCTCATGTAGTCCTACGAATATCCTCATATGATTGAGGTGGGCAGTAGGCTTGTGTAGTCCTATGAATATCCTCATATGATTGAGGTGGGAAGTAGGCTTGTGTAGTCCTATAAATATTCTCATATGATTGAGGTGGACAGTAGGTTTTTGTAGTCCTACAAATATCCTCATATGATTGAGGTAGACAGTAGGCTTGTGTAGTCCTACGAATATCCTCATGTTGTGAGGTGGTGTACTTTACTATGTAAAGTAGATATACTATGTGATGTATGGCTAGTCATGGTCAATAGGTACTACAAGTATCCTTTAGGGATTACCTACCCCTAGAGTGATTTACTTTAGCATATGACTATATGACCTAGGTAAATACATATGATCATAGGTTGGGAAATGATCTTATGAGTATGATATGATTAATTAATGAAAAAACACATGGACCATGCATATATATTTAATATAAACATGAAGATAGAGAGAAATTTGAATTGCAGTTATGGTAAACAAGTTCAGTTAATTAAGGGTTCAACTCCTTAATTTATGCAAATGGTTACTAGAAATAAACACTGATGGAGATGTATTGGTTCTATTCATTTACATTCATTTCATTTATTGTTACATTTAGTTCAACTCAGTTACATGCAGTTCAACTCAGTTAACTACTCAGTTAGAGTTAGTTAATTAATGGAAGGTGCATGTCTTCATGTGGAAGATAATTATGGAGTGCCATCTTGACACCAGATCAATATGGGGTGCATGATTAAAGATGGATCAGTGTTCTAAGTGTTAACAAGTTGTTTCTACATGCAACCATTCTAGTTTTGGTATAAAACCTAATTTGACTTGTTATTAAAGTGCTATGCACTTGGAAATTTAGATACAGTGTTCCATTCGATCTCTACTCGCTGGTGCTATCGGTGAAAGCAATATGATATTGTGTTGTAATCATACTCTAATATCGTTTGCTAGGATTTTTATCCTATGAATTAGTAGAGGGTTTTCCCAGGGTATATCCTGTGTTCTATGGTTTGATTTATGTATTTGGATCATTGATGATATTTATATGCACTATTATTATGGATTAAAGTTTTAAAGTTCAAGTTTCTTCATATTTTTCTCAATCACTAACACTTTGTGGGTCAAAATAAAATAAACTATTGTGTGAAAATCTAGAATTCCCATGCCATTGAATCACTAGTTTCCATGACTTTAGCTTCAATCTTGAAGGAGTCTCGTATCAGATTTGTATGAGGGATGTTATCTGATTTTGATGATTTTTTGATAGCCATATATGACGTGTTACTCTGTAATTTCATGTCCCTATTCTCTTTGGGTCAAAGTACAAGAAATCCATATGTGAAACTCTTGCAATTCGATGCTACTAATTCACTAGTTTTCATGTATTTGATTCCCATATTGAATGAGTTGTATACCAGACTTGTATGAAGGGATTTATATGGTGTTTAACATTGTTGGAGAATTCGTTGGTATTATGTATATGGTACCTATATGTCACATCCTTATCTGAACCTTTAATTCGACCTTTCATATGTCAAAATCAAGCTAGTTATGCAATTTCCCCATAAGCAATTTCATGGAAAGTTACCCTACAAATGTTGCAGACCATAATCCACTTGCAGATATTAAAAAACATTATTAAGTGTAGTTATTGACGTCTCATACTCATTCCCATACCTTGTTCTGAAATTTGGGAGGGTCCTACTTGATTTGGAGAGCTAGTTTGGCCATGACCCTTGGGGGGATTTGAACACAATTTCCTAGTAATTTTGGTATTTTTGTCATTAGCCCCAAACAAGTTTGTAGAGGTATAAATTATGATATAAAGTATCCATAAAACAACTTGGGATTTTCTAATACCATACCATCTCCTTTCAAATTCAGGACCATTTGGTGAAAGTTGGAACCCTCTAGGGTCGTGCCTAGTTAAGCTCATATTTTTCCCAATTTGTGCATTTCTCCTAAATATCCAAAAAAAGGGACATTACAATAAGTGTGGTTGCAAAATATTTAAAAATAAAAATAATCTACATGGGAATTGACCAGGTGTTGTAGGATTCTAAGCGTGAAATTTGTTTCCACAATCATCTTGTCAAACCATCATTTAAATTCATTCTATTAAAAATACTATTACTATTTTCGGTGCCCTTTCATATCCTCCAAGGATAAGATTTAAGGCAGTCGAGCGACCCAATTTGACTAATAGTAGAGTTATCTCGTATGGTGGAAGGCACTAATACATTGTAAAACTAAGCAATAGGTAGCCAAACATAAATGATTTCTCGATGAGTGTGCATTCTTGCAAGCTACGAGTAACTCATTAAGAAAAATGAAAACCATTTAATTTTTACCCCTTGAGCACAAAACTCTGCTATAGAAATGGTATCCAAGGAACATTTTGTCTTCAATTCCTTCTGCATGACTTTGTAATGGATTCTATGGAAAGAAATGTGAACTTTCTCTGTTAATTCTTTGACTCCATTCCCGCTAGACTTACAACACCAAGGAACTGATAAAAGAAATAAGAATAACCATTTAATTTGTTTATTTTGAGTGATCTACTTGCAGGTAAGCATTTTTTGTCACAAATATGAAATAGATTATAGCATATTTACAGGAGGTTAATGTTGATTTAACATCCTAGAATGTAAATGTGGATCTTGGAGTGTACTTGATGTTCCCAAATGTTTAATGGAAGAAATAAACTAATTTGGAAACTTGGAGTGTACTTGATGTTCCCAAATTTAATGGGTGAAATGAACAATTTGTAGAGTTGAATTCTTTTGCAAGGTACACTTGAATATTTTTTACTTCATATCACTATGACTTGTGTGAGGTGTTTATTTATGAGAAACATCAAGAGCCATTCTCTAGGAGAATGATAGAATTGGTTAGGGACCAAGTGGTTGATCAACATTCATTCTAGGACCGAAACTCAATTTTGGGATGAGAACCATTCACCGAGAGAAAAGAAGACTTGATATGGGACCAGGTGGTTGATCAACATTCAATCTAGGAGTAAAACTCATCCTAGGGTTGAGAGTCTTTATCTGGGATAACGGAAGACCTACTAAGGTACCAAGTGGTTGATAAACATTCATTCTGGGACTGAAACTCATCCTAGGGCTGAGAAAAATTCTCTGGGAGAATAGAATACCTAGTTAGGGACCATGTGGTTGATCAACATAATTTACTCTAGGACTGAAGCTCGGCCCAGGGATGAGAGAAATTATTTAAGAAAGGAGGAACTTGATCAGTTACCAAAATGTTGACCTCGATCAACCTTTATCCCGGGGTTGAATAACCTGATTAGGGACCAGGAAAGTCCTAGACTTTTTCTAGACAAGTGAGTTTCTCCTTTTCTTGGATGGTGGGCTATGGGACCTTCTCAAGGGATTGGCAACCCCTTGTTGAAGTACTTAGAACATGAACTTGGTACCATTGAGGAGAACGATATGGAGAATGAAAATATTCCTTATTTTTTATGATGGACTTCGAGTTGACTTGTATGAATCATGAAGACCAAGAAGAATGTTTGATTGTGGTCATAAAACCACCTAAAGGTCAAAAAATCCTTATGAGGGTCCATGTACCCACAAGGTTGGTCCTTGTACTAACTTGTTGTTATCAAGAATTCTCAATCAGTGCGGACATTACTTGTTCCTCTCCAATGTAAATCACAACTACAAAACAAAAAGACATAGAAACATATCCTTTCCTTGAATAATCAAACTAACAACATGAAATACAATATACCTCAACCTTGGATCCACTTGTCTTCTTTCTAAAAGTCCTTGCAATAGTTCAATACCTACAAAATAGATCACAAGACAAACAAAAGGGATGAGAGCATCATGATAAATTGACTATTCATATTGGTGATCAAGGAATCCATTAATATCTAATTACAATCAAATATAGGAAACGGAAATGTCTTTGTATTAATATATGGATGAGAAAGAAGTAAAACAAAAAATCCTTGATGTTGATGGCTTCAATGTCAACAAAAATGTCTACAATCTCCTATGACTATGAAGACCTCTCCAACCATAAGCTAACTCTACTTTTCCTTTGATTCAGACTTCAAACTAACAACATAAGGATGATTTTTATGGCCTCCTCCACTCTCATCATGAAGGATTCATTTATAGGCCTAGAACTCAAGGTATGACTTGCAAAAAGGATAGGATGATATCCCTGCAGGTGAGGAAGGTGAATGCCACCTCTCCCAAGCATATAGGAACTAACCCCATGGAGGCTTCCGCATAGAAGATTCTAGAAACTTTTTTTCTCATTTTCTGACCATCGACGCTCTTAGCAAAAATATCAAAAGCATTGATCTAGGGGTTTTACCAAAGGAAGGAGACAACGGTGCTTATTGTTCAACTGTGATAGGCTTTGCTGATGCTCTGTGAAAAACACATGAAGGCGTCATCCCTTCTAGTTATGGGAAAAAAGTGACCAAGGTGACTCAAGCCGGGCTTTCTGGGAGGTTGAAAGGCAATGTGAAATTCTCATGATGGCTGATAAGCAATGTGATATTTATAAGTGCAATAGAATGCCCCCCAAAATATGAATCGAGAAGGAAGTGATAGGTGAAATAGTTTACAAGTTTTCTGTCTGATACAAAGGCAAAGAGAGATAGACTCAGACAGGACCAGTAACTGACTTTATCCAAAATAATCATAGTTATGGACCAATACAATGCAGATCTATGACGATGACCACGTCATGGCTACCAATAATACATTGTAGATCCATGAATAAGTGATATGGGAGGTAGGACACAGCTACAAAACATACAAAGTAGATCCATGTATCTTAACCTCAAATACGGAACACAACCATCAAACATACAATGTGGATCTGTGTAATGACTCTAAATGATCTCCAAACACAACCTGAGTATAGGTAATGATGATGGTAAATCCTAATCACTCAGGGTATTCATCCCAATCCTGAATCGATACAATTATAACCGTGTGAATAGATGTGTTGACGTCAAACATGGCAAAAACCACTTGATTACGAGTCATTGATGTCAATTGTTAACAAGTGCAAGGGAAATCACCATTGATGTCAATGATACCCAAGGTATCCTAGTACATTATCCCAAGTGTGAATAAATGTTTTGAATTTGAACACTTGAAAAAATATTTCAATCAGAGGTCATTGATGAAAACCTACTGTTGAAAACCAGAAAACCTGTCATTGAGGCATGCAGGCTTGAAGGTACTCTTTTAGGTTTCTAGGTCTAATTCCTGGATAATGATTTGAAGTCGACAGAAACATAATTTGTCACAGGAGGGCCATGATGATTCCCACATCGGTGACACGAAACTAGGAACAAAAGTTGATTTGAAGTGATAGAACTAACTCATACATGACTAACTCTTAAGGATAAGTAAAGTTACTGATGAGTTATTTTTTTGGGAGAGACATCCTTTGAACAATTTGATGGCACGACACATGACTTGGAAGCATTGACTTAACAAGAATATAACCACGTGTAATGTAATGAATATGAAAAAGCATTCTTTGAATTGACTCAAAGGAGTCAGGTGACTCACAAAAGTGGATCGACTCAGAGACAAGCTGAAAACCCAACTGTTCAGATATGCAAATGCAGACAGGTGCCATGTTCAAAGGTTGACTGTATATTATTGCCATAAAAAAAAATGAAAACCATACCCATTTCCTTTAATTTCCCCACCTCGAAAGATGAGTGCCTCTTTTCGTTTTTATGAGTCCAAAGAGGGTAACAAACACTTGTTAAAGTTCATCATATGACGAGTCCATTCTCATATTTTTCATGAACCTGAGAAAGGATGGGTTCATTCCCAAAAGAGGGTCCTTCATAGTTTGATTTTACGAGTGCGATGAAAGTAAACTCATATGTCATTTCATGTTTAGAGAGTCTGAAATGACTAAGAAAACTCCAAAAGGTCATTTTTTCATAAATAAGGCCAGTTGGTCCAAAAAAGAGATAACCTAACCCCAACTAGTCGACCATTCTAATTCTTTTACAAGCGTGAACGCAACAAGTTCACTTGGCAATCTTTTTGTGTTTTGAGGAGACTGAAAATATCTTAAATATAACTTCCGAACTAGGTTTTTATTTCATAATCCACTTTTAACGAGTCTGAAAAAGTGAAAAAGTAGACTCGATACCTTTCTACTGGAATTTTAATGAGCATGTAAAAAGTGTAAAACAAAGATCAACACTTTTTCAGTCTTGCTCTAAGCTTGAAAAAGACAAAAATAGCCTACATTGTAGCCATAACCCAATATTTACCTAAAAAACTCAAAAAACACCATTAAAAGCCATTTTTTCAAAACTATAGAAAGTAAAAAAAATAAAAAACCTACTTTTAATAAAATAATTTGGATTTCAAAATCAAATAAATTATAATGCATTTTTGAAAACTCCAAATATTCTATAAATAGAAAGGGTAGGTAATATATTTTTACCATTGGTGAGTTTTGGTAATTGGCTTTGATAGCAAGAGTTCTCTCTGGTGATTTTGCAAGGATATTTCACTTACATTGTTCCTTCATTCTCCGTGGAAGAGGTAGGCATTTAATTCTTCCCCCCTCTATGTTCAACAAATGTCATTTTACTTCTTTTGCATTGTTTAAATTCATGCTCTTAAAATGATTTTTGAATGCTTTAAAGGCAAGATAGAGGATAAAACTGTTATTTGAAATGGTTGAATAGGAGATTAATCGTCATGATAGGGGTTATTTGATGGTAGAAGGAATTTTTTTTATCCCCATAGGGTTTGTGGCTGCTGGGCAGAGCTCCAGACGGTGCTCTGTCCACGACTGACAGGCAGTCGATGCTTTACGAGCCACAGGAAACAGCACCGTGGTGCTCTGTGGGAAAAAGGTAGCAACGTCGCTGTTAACACCCAAAAATGGTTCACTACCTCATCTGCCCCATTACATGGCTCATTTGTCTATTTTCCTACCATATTTCCATGAAAAAGCCATAAAACCATGCAAAAAGCCTCCAAAAGGCCATAAAACCCTCTTTTCAGCTAAAAATATCCAAAATTCCTCCAAAAAAACAAAAATATCCAAAAAGGAAGAAAAAATATTAAATAATGAGGAAATGAGGAAAAAACCCTAAATAGCTGAAACCCTAACCCTAAAACCGCATGGTTTTGAATTATAAATAAGGGGTGGAAACCCCTTATTCCATATCCACAATCACAAGTATCCTGCCTCTGCCAAAATTGCTCGTGAAACCATAGCTCACCATTGAAGCTACTTTCACCGTGAGAGCCCCTTTTGGCCCATTTCCACCATTGGAGAAAGAGAAGAAGCAACTTGAAGCTCGGAGCTACCGACTCGGATCACCGCAAAGGGCTTCACCAACCTTCACATTGAAGGTCAGATTAATACAAAATTACTATTTACTTTTTACCGTTTTGTTTAATGAACTTGTTTAGATTTAATTCTCATTATTGTTTAGCTTCTTTTTATTTCAAGTTATAGCTTTTAATTCATATTTCATTGAACTGCTACTAAGGAATCCATTGTCCTTAGTAGGTACTCATTCATACAAGCTAGGGCTCAAACCCTAGCAACAGTTTTGGCGACTCTGCTGGCTTTTTTAGTTATTTTATTTTCGGTTTTTTCCTTTCGGCTGTCGCTTTCGGCCGCCGCCGATCGCGACTTTCAGCCCCATAACCACGTCCCGACCACGCCTTTTCCGCCTTTAGCCACGACCCGACCGCGCCTGTCCAGCCCTTAGCTGCAACCCAAACGCGCCTGTTTTGTCGAAACCCGCGGTCCGACCGCGGCTGTCAGCCATAAAACCGCGATCTGAGCGCGCCTGTTTCATCCAAACCCGCGGTTCGACCGCTGCTGTCAGCCAGAAAACCACGATCTCAGCGCGCCTGTTTCGTCCAAACCCGCGGTCCGACCGCCGCTGTCAACCAAAAAACCGCGATCTGAGTGCACCTGTTTCGTCCAAACCCGTGGTCTGATTGCTGTAATTTTTTGCTGTATTTGACACCAGCCCCTTTGCTGCCATATTTCCTACAGCCCTACAGCCTTTTTGTCCCATGTTTACAGTATTGTTTAAAAAACTTTAGTATTGTTTATTCAGCATTATTTCAGCATTGTTTATTTCAGATAAATTTTGCACGGTATTAATTTTTTCATTCAATTATATTGTTATTTCGGAAGTTGCCCTGGCACTTCTTTTCTGGGTTTATAACCTCACAAGCACACAATCTGTCTCCTAATTCAAGTGAGACCTAAAAAATACTTAACTCAACCAACATTCTAACCCCACTTGGGGAGCATAAAAGAATTTTTGTAGTTAGGTAGGATCAAGGGGATAGGCTTCCAATAACACCCCTTGGTTATTTACACTTGAGACATAGTTGTTGTCCTTCAGGGAACCAAAATCCCGTAGTATTTTTTGACACGGTCACAACCAAATTATCAGAAGGCCTCTCCCTTAGGAGGGTTGAAGTCGTGAGATTGGTTCCGGAGGTCTTAGTGGAATACCGAACTCCATTCAGTAACTGAAGGGCTACCTTTCGCAGTTCTCGGAATATCCCTGTATAGGGAATATTGCGGTTAAAGGACCAAGCGACAGATTTACCTTTCTGGACGTGTCATGAACGGGGTATCTTAGTTGCCATTCTTCTAGGATTTGACTACCCGGTGTCCCTCCCGGTAGGGGGATACTTTAGCCACTTGACTTTCCTCTTCATATTGTCTGACTTGGATTTCATCATCTTGCAGAGGATATGTCTAGTTGAGTCATAATACTACTAGTTAGGTGTTTGCATGCTCCCTTACCTCCTTTTTGTTTAGTGAGTCCACTATTTTTTATTTTTGTAGGAAACCTGCTTTTTTTTTGGGTATTCTGACCATTTCTGTTGATACTCCGCCTGTTGTAGCACGTAGTTAGAGTGGGTGTTTTGAGTTGTTGTTGGCCTGAGCGCCCCATTTGTTGAGCTCTCCTTCTGCACACTCGGTTGCAGTAGAGTTTTTTGAGCTGTTTTGTAGTTACCTCAACCCACACAGATTTGACATCATTTTATCACCATTGCTTCCCCAAGACATTCTCGGCGCCTCAGAGGTGAGCCCCCATAGCACGGATCACTGGATACCACTCATCGTAGATCTCGAGCCTTGTCACTTGACTCCACTCGTCAGCGGCATAGGACTCCGTCACCAGATTCTGACGCCCCTTATTTTACATCAGACTCGGAGCCTAAATCCGAGAACACCCTTTACACCGCCCCTACTAGCCCCATGGCTGGCGTGAATCCCACTCCCTTAATAGGAGGGACCGTTGGTGGCACATCCACCACTACACCAGTTATCACACCTATCATGGGTATGCCCTCCATGGGAGGCCCATCTACCATTCCCCTCACCGTACCTATCCCCACGGCGGGAATACCTATTCCCACTCCATTAGTGGTTCATACTACCCATGTTGGTGCAGGACCGTCCCATACCACCTCAGTTCCCCCACTTGGGGGTAACCTCCCTCACATGACCCCTCCACTTGGGGGCATGGACCCCAACTTGATCCAACCCACAACCGTGTCACACCCTTCGTCCAGTTTGCCATACATGGTTAGCCTCAATCTACCTGACCTAGCCAGATTAACCAACGACCCCATCCGACACGACCCTGCGTGGCCCCACATGCCTACCAAGCTCCCCTCTGACATCCCTAAGTTCGAGGGTAAGGCAGGTGAGGACCCACAGAACCATATTATGTCCTTCCATCTATGGTGTTCCTCAAATTCCATAGTAGATGACTCCATTCGCCTCCGTTTATTACAGCGCACTTTCACTGGCTCTGCTGCCAAGTGGTATATCGAGCAACCCCATGGAACCCATGTCACCTTTACGTTCCTTGCTTCGACCTTCCTACAGTTCTTCCAGTTACCTGTCTGCTATGACGCGGGGGTTGAGATCCTCCTATCTTGCAGACAGAACACGGCTACCCACATCACAGACCACATTCACGAATGGCGGCGACGCCGTAGCCTATGCAAAATCAAGTTAGATGACAGGATCTTCCTAGATTGGTTCCTCAAATCCCTCCTTCCACTCATTGCTAAGGATGTGGCAGGCGAAAGACCCCAATCGAAGGAAGAGGCTATCCTTAAAGCCCAGCAGTTCGATCTCATTTACGCCCAGTCGGGTTATCTTTATACCATCATACCTGACGCCCCTCGCGGCGATCCCTCCCAGCACGATGCGTCGGGGGCATCCCACGCTGACGACGGCATCATTGGCCGTCTCTCTTCGCAGCCTCAGCCATTTTCCATAGCCCATCCTCCCCCTGGCCCTGAACCTTCACGGGCTAGATCCCAGTCCAGAGCAACCAACTCGTATGCTCAACTGCCACATCAACACCATTCCCATGGACCCTCCTGTCCACCTCAGTGTTTCGGCCATATGACTTCCGCTTACGCCCCCCCGATTGCACCTCAGCCCTACTATCATCAGCAAGCTACACCAGCTCTTGTGCCACCACAAGCCCAACCTCATTATTATCAGCCACAGCGAGCCCCTGCGGCAAACCCACAACCCGCTCCACAGCACTATCAACAACCCCCTCAAGTAGCTGCACCAGCGCAACCTCCACCTCCATATTATCCACCGCAGCCCGCTCCCACACCTGTGCAAACTCAGAATCCACCTACTACCCAAGGGCAGGTTTACACCCAAGAAAACCCGCCGCTAAACCAGACTAACCAACGCAACCAGGGACAAAAAAACCACGGCAGAGGCCGCAATCGTGGGAACAACCAATAGATCGAGCAAGCTGGTCAACACCCTAATCCCCCTGCTAATAATAACGCGCCCTCCACCAACCAAAACCCTGATCACCCGCCCAAGTAGGCTAAAAACCCTAATTTGCGAACGAACTATCATTGTTCTGTTTGCGGGGTCTATGGCCACTACACACATTTTTGTCCACATATGGAGCGAGTTCAACAACTTTTCGCTGCTGATAGACTACACCAAGGACAGGCGGCTCCTCAAGCACCACCCAATCCCCCTGTTAACACCTGTATTTTACAAAAAGATGCAAGACCGATGGGAGGTAAGATTTTGTTGATTAAATACTTTGGGCCAAGGATATAGTACAAAGGGGATTTATAATCTAAAGAGTAGCCGAGTTGGAAAGGTCCTAAACCATTGTTCTAAAGGAGAAGCAAATCGATGGTTTATATCCTTTCCGCCATCCAGAACATACAAGCAAGATAAGGGAATTTCGGGCCTCTAACAGCCTGCACACATCAAAGGTTTTAACATTGCTCAGAGCTGATCTACGGCCCATGTCAAAATTCGCTGGCTGGAAGTGCAAGGTGGATAAGGAAATGATGGATCAGCGGAATCGCATATAGTCCTCCTGATCCTACGGACGAGGATCGAAGACAGCATTGATCGACGGATGTGTTGGTTTCCGGAAAGGTAACGTGCACGCGCGATAACCTTTAGACCACCCAGCGGAAATGGATACGTGCTGCTCGATCCGACGGTTAGAGATCGCAGGATGGTGGATTGACGATGGAAAATGATTCCGGGTTGGAGACTTGCACACCCGATAAACCCCCAGCACCCGGCGGAATATGGTACGTGGCACAAGATCGGACGGTTATTGAACGCTTGGCATCCCATCGACGACCGAGAAGAATTCCGGGAGAAGAACTAGCGCAGAGGATAATTCCGGATTACCCGGCGGAATCCGGTACATGGCACTTGATCTGACGGTGTAGGAGCGACGGCGGATCACATCAACGGGCAAGGGTGATTCTGCTGAGCAAAGTTGCTCGACGGATTAAGATGGAAGAGCCCAGCGGAATCGGTAGACGAAGCACGATCCGACGGCCCACCCGCGAAGGCAAAACAGATCGACGGCTGCAGATGACTCCGGGACCCGAAGTTGCATGACGGTTAAAGCGAGGAGGCTCGGCGGAAAGGGACATGTGGCATGTGATCCAAGGGCCAGGAATTCACACAGAAGAGATCGACGGTCAGAAATGAACCCGGAAAAGAAAGATGTGCGAGGGTTAGAGACAAGTAGTGGTTGCGGACATAAATGCCTCCCACGTGTCAAATCCGGGTGGTCCTATAAAGGCAAAATTGACATCTTCCGTGATTATTTTATTTCTCGGGACCCGGCGAAAAGGACCTGTCGATTTGGGCGCTTCCAGTTGTCAAGTACCAAGGCGCATTCCGAGCACACGCCTTCACAGTGAGCTAGGTAGGACCTCAATTCCTGTAATTTCTTCACCCCATTTATAGTATAAATTGAGAAATGGACCAGCAGAGTGAAGCTTCTGTGTCTGGTCGGGTCCCGGACAAAAGAGAAGAGTTCCTGGTAGACAGACACAGAGGTGTCTATGACCCTTTCCTGTCTATAGGAAGTGTGGCTGGTAGTAAAGATAGATTGTGGTCCTGTTTTTTATGAGGAAATGATGTTTTAAATGTATGTAAGTCCTTTTTATATTTTTTCGCCCTGGAACAAACCCTCCACTTCCCTAAATTTGTCGAATGGTGCGCGGCGAATTACTCCCCCGCTCAGAGGGTCATAGTAAGTCAGTCTGCGTCTAGGATTTTATGTAGAATTGATGCTGCAGTAGTTAGAGAAAATCTTAATCTTCCCGAGGACTATCCCAGAAACTGCGAGTCCGTGAATGAAGCCATCCTTGCTGAGTTTTTTCGAAGTTGTCCAATTGATGCTCGCTCTCGATTCCTGTCAAGTATCCTGAAGGAAGGTCAGTCCCTGGAAAACCTCTCCTTACCTTACCCCTTGCATGTTTTTAGAGCTGAGGTGCAGTTAGTGATGTCTTTGGTCTGTCAGGTGTTGGGCCTAGATGACGATTGTCATATAGGTCATGTTATCCTTGGTTTCCTTCTAAAGGTCAATTCTTTGAGTCCCGAGTCCGAGTCAGCCCCTGTACTTAATTTGGACGAGTATCTAGCAGAGGAAATCCACCTCCAGCTGACTGAGTTTCCCAAAGTCCAGTTTTTCAGATTCCAAACACATTTGCTTCATATGTTAATATGCTCCAATGTTGCCGAGTTGAGGTTCTTGAGTACTCTATCCTCTTCTGATTTGCCAACTCAAATCCGCCTGACCGAATTCGCCAATTCGGTCATGTCCGAAGTATACAGGTTGCTGTTCGATGGAGAATTGCCCAGGGTTTCCGACGAGATGAAATATTTAATGCAGTCTTCACCCGAAGGGAGGGTGGGAGACTGGTTCTTGTACAAATATTTCACGGTTCTGAGAGTGTATGGTTATACTGGTCAGCCCTATAGGTTGCCTTCTTTTCTAACTCCAAGAATTTTTGCGTTGGAGTTTATGAGACAGAGGTTGTTATCAGAAGGAGAGCACTTCGGTGCTTTCAGGAAGTATTTAAATATTAAATTTCCTTTTAAAGTCGGCCCTTTCATTTTTAAAGGCAAAGGTGCCCTGACATGCATAGAAAGGTTGATGGAACCCATGGATTTTGTT
>LPNX010832151.1:109890-122441 GCA_001517045.1 Pseudotsuga menziesii
ATGCATGTGCAGGGCATGAAGTCCTCTCGTTCATGGACGGTTTTTCCGGATACAATCAGATCCAAATCCGAAAGGAAGACCAGTACAAAACCGCTTTTACTACCCCATGGGGCACCTTTGCCTATCACATCATGCCTTTCGGCCTAAAAAATGCTGGTGCCACCTTCCAGCAGGCCAGGACCTATTGCTTTCATGATTTGATCCATATCCTCCTCGTCTACGTTGATGACCTTACAGCTCGTTCCCAAAAACGATCAGACCACCTTGAGGACCTTCGGCAAGTTTTTCTACGTTGTCGTAAATATCAGATTTGCTTGAACCCACACAAGTGCGTCTTTTGCGTTCTAGCTGGCCGATTGTTAGGTTTCATTATTTCCCAGAAAGGAATTACTGTTGATCCCTTGAAAGTCCAAGCCATCTTAGACCTTCCCTCTCCTCGAACGCTCTGGTAACTCCAAAGTCTGCAAGGGCGATCCAATTTTCTTCGACGCTTCATTCCTGATTACGCCACAACCGTTCACGGTTTCTTGCGCTTGCTCCGTACCCACATCCCCTTTGTTTGGGACAAGCAAGCCGAAGCTGCATTTGACGACCTCAAGAAATCTCTCACACAAGCCCCCTTGATCTCCCCTCCGAATTTCTCTCAGGACTTCATCCTCTACGTCTCAGCATCCGAGCATGCTGTATCCGGAGTCTTGGTTCAAGAAGACACCTCACGCCAAGAGCATGTCATTTACTACGTTAGCCAGACCTTGTCTGGCCCACCCCTACATTACCCACATGAGGAGAGACTTGCCCTAGCAGTGGTCTTCTCCGTCCAAAAATTGCGACACTACATTTTACTTAGTCATACCACAGTCATCGCTGATTCTAACCCCATGGTATATCTCTTAAACCGGCGGCTCCTGCAAGGCCGTGTGGCTAAATGGGTCATTATCCTCCAGGAATTTGACCTCACATTCCGAACACCTAAGAGCACTAAAGGCCTTATGCTTTCCCAGCTCATCACCGATCTCCCATCCTTTCTCCCGGCCCCACCTATCTCCGAGGAGTTACCCGATAATCACTTGTTCGCTATCTCATCCGATGACCCATGGTACGATGATATCCTATTATACCTGCGCACGTAAAAGTTTCGACCCACCATCACTCGTAATGAGCGTCGTCGTATCCATCACCTGGCCTCTCGCTATCTCCTCATAGGAGACGTCCTTTACCGACGAGGAGTCGACACAATTCTTCGTCGTTGCCTCACACACGAAGAAGCTGAACAGGTCCTTAATGATTGTCATAGCGGTGCCTGCGGCGGCCATTTCTCAGGGATGGCCACTGCCCAAAAGGTCGTCCATGCCGGATACTTCTGGCCCACATTTTTCACCGACTGCATCACTGCGGTCAAGCATTTCCATAACTGCCAACTTTTTGCCCCCAAGGCCCCGACACCACCTGCTCCATTACATCCAGTCGTCACCGTTGGTCCCTTTTGTAAGTGGGCCATCAACTTCAAGGAGTGTAGACCCACATCTGCGAACGGCCATAAGCACATCATTGTTGCCGTCGATTACTTCACCAAATGGGCGGAAGCCATGCCCACCTTCAACTGTACCGCTGAAACTGCTGCCCGTTTCTTTTTCAACCATGTTATCACTCGATTCGGGGTCCCCAAATAGTTGGTATCAGACCATGGATCACACTTTGAAGATTCAGTTTGGCGCGAATTATCTACTTTCCTCAAATTCCAACACCAGTTTTCCTCGGCTTACTACCCTCAAGGGAACGGTCAAGTCGAAGCTGTTAACAAAATACTGAAAACCATACTCCAACGCACTGTTGATCGGCATAAGTCCAATTGGCACCATATGCTTTTCCCCGCCTTATGGGCTTACCGCACCTCCACCAAGACCGCCACTGGTTTTACCCCGTTTCATTTAGTTCACGGTGTAGAGTCTGTCCTCCCCATCGAATGTCAGATACCTGCCTTACACATCGCCGTTGAGTTTCTCCCCAATACCTCCCCCCTTGAGCAACGTCTGCTATCCCTTGAGCAAGCCAATGAACATCATCGTGCCACTCTCCAGAACATTGAAGCTGCCAAAAACCGCTCCAAAGCCCACTATGACAAACATGTTCACCCTCGAACTTTCCACGAAGGGGACCTCATCCTCGCCTACGACCAAGCCCACGACAAAACCGGTAAAGGAAAGTTTGAGTCCATGTGGCAAGGCCCTTACATCGTTCAGACTTGCCTCGGCAAGGGGGCATACATTATAGCTGACTCTAAAGGCCACCCTTTGAACAACCCCCATAATGGGTTGTATCTTAAACGTTTTTACCCATAACTGAAACCACGACCTCATTGGTCCGCATTGTACAGTTTGCTCCTTTTTTGTTTTTTACCATCTTTACCATAATCTCACATTCATCATTTTTTGCATGCCCACAAATGGATTATCTTCCACCTCGTTACATTGGCTTCGCTGATGGGGCAAGCCGCTGGTCTCCCAACCTGGCCTCTGCAGCATGGGTCTTATATTCCCCTTCCAACGAACTGATTCACCTTGACGGAACATGTATAGGCGCTGCTACCAATAACCAGGCAGAGTATGATGCTGTGACCGGTCTCCTGACTCCTGCCCTCCAGATGGGCATACGTCACCTTCATGTGTTCTTGGACTCCCAGCTACTTGTCTCCCAGATAAACAACTGCTACCAGGTGCGCGATCCTTGCCTATTTAGAAAATTCCTGCGTACAAAACAACTTAGCTGACAATTTGAATCCATCACATTCACACATGTCCCAAGAGCTCAAAATAATGTCGTAGATCAAATGGCCAATAATATCCTAGATTGGCATATCAATCACACCATATAAACATCTCCATCATGCATCATAGCCTCTCATCCAACCATATAAAAAACCAAAAAGACTGCATTGCATAAACATTTACATCCATGAACATAAACCATAAAACCACATTTGCATCCATAAGGGCATCCACGTGCTTAATCATACATAAATCATGTCACATCACATAAAATACACAAGGGGCATCCACGTGCCCAACATCCTAGCAAAACTTTGCATCCACGTGCAAACATATCAAACACCATAAAGCGCATTCACGTGCGTACAAATGAAACAACATCATACAAAAGTGCATCCATGTGCATAAATATATACATATCAAAAAATACATGATACAGAGCTGTACATGTCCTGAGTACCCCCGTACTCAGCGCTACCAAAAAATGTGTATATGTACAATCCTCCAAAGCCTCATAGGGTACAATCCGTAACTACAAAAAATAGGGAGGAGTCCCCTGCACCCCCTAATGGGAGTCATACCCGACATCACTGTCAGTGTCTGCAGCCTCTGACTCCTCTCCTCGCGCCTCCTTCGGTGCGCCCACATCCAATCTGGGCCCCTGGGCCCGTGCTCTGTCCGCCAATAGAGCCACCCAGACCGCGATCGATCGAAAATCTCGGGGTGCCCCCAAGCAATCCTGGACCACAGCCGGATCCAGGTCCCGCCATCCTGCGTCAGTCACTCCCACGAGTAACTGCTCTAACAGCACCCGTATAGACTCCAGTGTCCTCTCGGCATCTGGACGACGCACGTCCCCCCGCCCTAGCAACGCTGGAATTGCCATAGTCCCTCTGCGCGCCACATGTCCTGGTGGTGGCCTCGGACCCACATCTGCAAAACACCATTTTGTCAGTTACCATATATCAGCAATATATCATATACATAAACTGAACAATGCAAACAAATCATACGTACCATCAGGCCCCCATGCCTGTCCTGGTGGCCGTGGAGCATCCGGATCTCCCCTGAAGTCCATATCCCTGTATGGATAGTCGTCCAGCGTCAGTGGTAGCTGGAGCCACTGCAAGTATAGCTCCTGAGTGAAGTAACGCCCAACATCCCCGCCACCACAGCGGCGCATCATCTCTCCCCACTGCACCATCCGAGGCTCCCTCAAGCCTCCTGCCCTGACCGGCAACCGCGGCCGCAGTGTGGGAACCCTCTCCATAAAGAAGGCACACAAAAAGGAACCATAACAGAATCCCTTGCCAGATTACTTCGCCGCGGTCAGCTGTCGCTGCACGCAGGTCAGGAACATCTGGCCCCACGCAAAGTAGGTCCCAGCCAGTACACGCTCCATGAGCTGCATCTGACCCCCAGACACCTTCTTAGGTGACTGGGATCCCAAAATATGAACCACACATGCCACCATCGCCTGTACTGCTGGCTCCCGTAAATCCCTCACCAAGAGTGCATTCCGATGCACTCTAGCTGCTCCACAACATCATCCAGGTCCAAGTCCGCAGACACCCGCGGCTGGGTATCTGCTACCCTCCCAAGGAAAGGCAACCCAGTCAAGAAATAAACATCAGTGAGAGTGAGGTCCACCCTCTCTCCCTGCACCCGGAACGCCAGTGTGTCTGGCTCCCAAAATCCGACCAACCGGGTTAGCAGCAATCCTGCTGACCGCATAATAGGAACCTCTACGAACTTCAACAGTCCGAAGATCCCTAGCAGTGACCGCACACGGCGATCCTCTCGAACCACTGTCACTATCTCGTCTGGAACCTCTCGCTCCCTCCATGGCACCTGTGGCATCCTGTCAATCACACAACAAAGTCTCATCAGGCTCAACGCAAAATAATAGATTTTCCCACCCATCCAAAAAAAAAAAAAAAAAATCAGTACAGCCCGGCCCCGACCGCGGCTATCAAGCCCACAGCCGCGGTATCCGATCGCGGCTGTCAGCCCTACAGCCGCGGCTCGCGACTGCGGCTGTCAAGCCCACAGCCGCGGTCCGCGATCGCGACTATTTGGCCTACAGCCGTGGTCCGAGACCGCAACTGTTAGGCCTACAGCCGCGGTTCGCGACCGCGACTGTTTGGCCTACAGCCGCGGTCTGTGACCGCGGCTATCCCGGTCAGTACCTGCGGTCGGCGACCGCGGTTTAGACTCCCTGACCCGCGGTCCACCCATGTAGACCGTACAAACATACCCTAGGATCCACTTCCCGCCCCCCAAACCCAAAAAATAATGCAGGCAAAAGTTTGACGACCTACCTGTCTCTCCCGAATATGCAGTCGAATGGTCGGATCGTCCAAAAACGACAAATCAGCTCTGGTCCACTGTGCTCACAAGTCAATATCCACTAATCAAATGACACATGTCATGTTGGGCCCACTCCCTATTTATAGTCCGTTGACTTTTCTCCTGTTTGGCCATTCTGAACCCATACGGAGTCCATTTTTTGAACCGTTTCCACCACTGGAACCAGCACGACGAGACCATCCCGATGGTCACCTCGTTGCCTTATTTTCTCTATGTCATTTTTTACCCATTTTTTCAGACACCATTGGTCGCCTCGGTTTGCGTGCCACATCGGCCGTTCTCCGTTTTTCACATTTTTATATCACCGGATCCATTTTTCTGAGCTCGTGACGATGCTTGAGATCATTTCTCGCTCTCACTTGGGATAATGTCAACATTGCATCCCTACACGTTACCGCATTGATTTGCGCGCCACATCGGCCGTCATCAGATTATTTCACACTTTTTACATGAGCCATCCACTCCTGTCATACTGCAAATGTTTCGTTCTTTTGCCTCCATTCATTAACCCCACAAGGAGGCCCACCAGTGTTCCCCCCCACCCTCAATCATGGTCATCATAAATGCTCCTTGCTCGAACACTTCCTCCTTGCCTGGCCATTTATTCAAAGTCTTCTTATTTGCTTTCAGACTCCTTAAAATTGAAAGCAACCACGAGCATGAATTGTCATGGGTTCGTAAAATCCACAAGACAGTACCATTCCATCATTTTAGAGTCTTCTTATTTTCTTTCAGACTCCTTAAAATTGAAAGAAACCACGAGCATGTACTATCGTGGGCTCGCAAAATCCACACGACAGTATCATTCCATTATTTCAGAGTCTTCTTATTTGCTTTCAAACTCCTTAAAATTGAAAGCGACCATGAGCATGAATTGTCCTGGGCTCGTAAAATCCACATGACAGTACCATTTTATATCCACACTTCTTCAAGTTCCCTAACCCATGAAGCAGTCCCCCCGCGCCTCTTGGCGCTATGATCGATCATCTCGGCAGCACCCCCAATCAGGTCGCCTTTGTTCAGAGTATTCTGCAATCTCCTACCATTTTACCACAGCTTGAGTCTACCTCAGCCCATTCACCCTTAGATCCTATACCGGTATGATCCCTTTACCACCAGTGAGTCTCATATGCTGCCGGATCATCCCCGCCATCATACTCTGAACAAAGGAAGTTTGAGTCCACCCACTCTACTTGCCCAGTTATTCCCCCCAGTTTATCACTCCTGCCATCAGTACTATCACAGTTCGGTTTTTTACCTTGCGCTCCTGTCAAGGAAACATCATTGCCTTGATAGTTGTAGGTCTCCCTCTGTTGACGACAGCCCCTCTATTCCAGAGGATAGACCCAGAGGCCCCTGCGCCTTGGACTCATCACCATCTGTGGTGAGTGCCTACGAACCATTTTGGGAGGAGTCATCATTGCCTCTCCGAATAGTTGTTTCTCACATGCTCGACTTCAGCACCTTAATCGCATCGTTGAGAATCGCGCAGGATGTATATCCATTCCACTATTTGTCGAAGACCCCGTATTTCCCCCGACTCTAGCACATTGGTGAGTCACTTCGGAACGACCAGTTATATGTTCCTGTGGAAGTCCGAGCTGCGTTGGATATTGTATTCGGAAGACATCCAGTTCCATGGTTCCTTGAGTACCCAGTTCAGTTCCGGATCAGTGTACCATTGCAAATATGACCGCTGTCACTTTGATACAATAGCTCCTCAGTTCCTATGGAACCACATTCCGTAGCACTGTTGTCATTCCAGTACATCAGTTGTTCAGCTCAGACATGGTCAGCCCAGCAGTATGTTCCAGACTTGTGTCCCCTCTGGACACTTATGATATACACAGTGGTTTTCTATGTATCCTACATGTCCCTCTTTTTGGGCCTCACAGTTATTTTTATGTATATTGATACGAGCATGGGAATGCCCGCCTCGTCCAGATTATCAGATGATTCCTCATCCATTATTGAGGTTATGTACTTTTCAGTCCTTGCAGGTGGTTCGAGATCGTTGTTCCGGGCTTCAGTTGGTTTCTTCTCTTCTCCACACTCCAGCAACAAAAATGAATATGACTTATGATGTCCATCGGCCATACGATGAGCTCCTGCCCTCGCACATCAGGGGGCAATCTATTAACACCCAAAAATGGTTCACTGCCTCATTTTCCCCATTACATGGCTCATTTGTCCATTTTCCTACCATATTTCCATCAAAAACCCATAAAACCATGCAAAAAGTCTCCAAAAGGCTTAAAATGCCTCCAAAAGGCCATAAAACCCTCTTTTCAGCTAAAAATATCCAAAATTCCTCCAAAAAAGCAAAAATATCCAAAAAGGAAGCAAAAATATTAAATAATGAGGAAATGAGGAAAAAACCCTAAATAGCTGAAACCCTAACCCTAAAACCGCATGGTTTTCAATTATAAATAAGGGGTGGAAACCCCTTATTCCATATCCACAATCACAAGTATCCTGCCTCTGCCAAAATTGCTCATGAAACCATAGCTCACCATTGAAGCTACTTTCACCGTGAGAGCCCCTTTTGGCCCATTTCCACCATTGGAGAAAGAGAAGAAGCAGCTTGAAGCTCGGAGCTACCGACTCGGATCACCGCAAAGGGCTTCACCAACCTTCACATTGAAGGTCAGATTAATACAAAATTACTATTTACTTTTTACCGTTTTGTTTAATGAACTCGTTTAGATTTAATTCTCATTATTGTTTAGCTTCTTTTTATTTCAAGTTATAGATTTTAATTCATATTTCATTGAACTACTACTAAGGAATCCATTGTCCTTAGTAGGTACTCATTCGTACAAGCTAGGGCTCAAACCCTAGCAACAGTCGCTACAGGGACAAAGAAAAACCAAAAACCCTTATTCACCAAAAAACAAATTTTTCATGTTTTCTTCTTGCTTTACAATTTGTCATTTTACATACTTTTCCTCCTTTTAGCCATGATATATTTTCTACTTACAAAATTTGCATGTTATAGGTACGTCATGGTGATTTGGAAGGAAAGGGAACATGAAGTCCTAGATAACTAGGCTTCTAATGATCCAAACACTATTAAGGCTCTACAGAACTGTGGGATTCTAAATTATTTTTGGATACCCAGTATGAAATCACATGTTTGATTGCTAGAGTATATCATAGACATGTGGGATCCCAACCAGGAGAATTTGTGGTGGGAGTCCATATCCTACCTATTGAGGTTGAGGATATCTATTTTCTGACCGGTTTGTCTATGAGGGGAAGCCCGATAGCTCTATCTGGAGCACAAGGAGGGGAGACCTCCTTGGATGATATTATTGATCAGCATTGCTCACTAGGTATAGAGTCTCAATATGGGAAGCTACGAATCAAGTCTCTAGCAGATCTTCTCTTGAGGATAGTGGTGTATACTATCAGTAAGGTGGCAGGGACTAGAGCTACCCACCTTACCAGCAGATCACATATGCTATATGATTTGCAGTGCATGGAGGCTACTGTCTTCAACTGGTGTGAAGGCATGCTGGTGTGTTTGAAGAGCCAATTAAGCAAGTGCAAAAGAGGAATTCTGAAGCAATTTGGCTATGGAGTAGTGATAGTGTCCTTTATCTTAGAACGGGTACCTCAGATGAGGCCATAGGTGGCCATTACTAGGCTTGATCTTGAGGATCCAAGGATGGTTGTAGGGTTACATCCATGCCTCGCCTTGGAGGTGGAGAGCCCAAAATTAGCTATGGATCAGGCTTCTTTCACTGGTTGAGAAACCGGTTACTTATGGTGGAGGATTATGCCTATGAGGAGGAAAAATTCCGTCATGACCCAGAGTTGGTTCTACCTGATGGGGAAGTATGGGATGACCGAGGTAGGAAAAAGACAATATCCACTTGCGTTTTTAATTTTTATTTTATTTCATTTTTTATTTTGTAGTACTGAGATATATGACAATTTTTCATGCAGACATTGGATTTGTCTGTCCAGCTGAGATGTCGCGTATTGCTAGGTGAGAGGGTACCTGTTATCCACCTAAATGACACTTCTCCGTCCAAGTGTCAACATTCCCTATGTTGACACACAAAAGGAAATTTATGGATTGAAGGTTGCCTAAAACACTATAGATGGGCATGTTATGAAATACAGTCATTATCCATCCAGCTTGCCATTTTTACCTTTGAATATGTCAATTGTTGTACGTGCCTTTGCCTATATACAACTCGCGTACATACATGACTTTTCCTATAGTATGTCGCGTGTTGTACACGAGTATTTGTAATTACAACCCACGTACAGATCTGTACGTGGGATTCCCTTAGAGCAACTCGTGTGTCATACACAGGTTGCTAGTATCAATACCTGCGTATGCTTTCCTTTGACATTAAAAATAATAAATCATGATTATTTGATATTTGTTAAGCCCTTAACTATAACCATATTAATTGTCTCAACTTTCTCAACCCTTGATACTGTCTTATTTCACTAAGTATAAATAAAGGCCTTGTGGAGGGTATTAATCAATCACACTTGGAGAGCAAAGTTATGCTGGTGGTGTCTATTCAGAAGTCTTTGGAACAATGAAACTTAGAATGCTTTGGTTGCAAAGGAGTCCTTGTCTCAGGCATTGGGTTGTAATCTCAACTCATTCACTATTGTTAATAAAGAGAATCCTTCTTCCAAATTTGTTTTTAATGTCTTTCATGTATCATGGTTTTATGAATATTTATGATTAAGCACTCTATATATTGTTTATCTAACCTATCCTATATACATGTATAAGCTTGCACTTGGAGGATTTGCTCTTTATAGGTGAAGGAGAAACAACCCTGAAAGCTTTGGAGGAGAAGCAGAGTGGAAGAGGACAAAGCTAGGATCAACCGTCGTGAATCGGGTGAGTCTATCATATCTTATTGTTTCCTTTTTGTACTCTAAAGTTGATTTCCTGCAAGTTTTAAGAGTATTTTGGTAACCCCAGACCTTCGGTTATAAGGTGTTTATTCCTATACAATAGAACTGGTGACTCCACTGGTTAGCCCAGATTGTTGTAGGTTATTTCTATCACCCTTGACCAGTCTTTGCCTTGAGTTTGTGTGTGGTATTTTATCCTGGTTCATGCCTACCATAGTGTTTGAAGGCCTTGTGGATTTTCCTTCTTTGTGAGAAAAATTTTGTACCTATACGTGGGTTGCTCTTATACACAGTCGCGTACAGAGGCCTGCATACGTGGGTTGCTCTTTTGGATAGTCGCGTACAGTATGCGAGTTGCCCTTCTACACAGTCGCGTACAAGCCTGTAAATAGGGATTTTTTGGGCTAGGGTTTGCTTGTCTCTGTCCTTTTGTGATTCATGTTTGTTAGTTGGCCCTATTTATAAATACTATGCAGTCAGTCTGATGACCTTGGTGGCCACACCTTGTGCTTTCTTGTAAATCCCTTGGGTTTCTTTTGTTTAGATTGTCTTCTGTTTGCATTTTGAAGTAGGTTGGCCTGTTTGGGTTATAGGTTGAAGTGTTTTGTCTGAACCAGTGATCAAGGTTTTGGGCAATGTTTTTCCAGTCTATATTTTGATAGTGGTTGGTTTGTCACTTACCTTCGTCAGTTTGCAATGATTTCTTGTCATTGTACCCACCCAAGCTAGGGTTCCTGGTCTTCCCTTGTTGGTTGATTCTTGGTTTTATTGACCTGTTTACTTCAGTTTGCTTATGTTATACAATTGATTTGATCCAAGTATACTCAAGTTTTAGTGCATTTTAGGTGCATAGTATTGTTTGAGCATTTTAAAAAGTGAAAAGAAAAACATTTTCAAGCTTTTGCATTTGCTTTTGCATAAGTAGTTTTCATTTCAGTTTTAAAATATAATCTCAAAAACTACAAAAACATTGTCTTAGTTTCTCTTTATCGTTTGCATTTGTTCATCAATCTATATTTACAAAAGGAAAAAGAAGTTTGATTTAGTAGTGGCAATTTGATTTGAAAAAAAAAATACACCTTTACTTTTTTATTTCTTATCGAGTCAAAAAAACCATAGTTCATCACTCCATTTCCTTCTGAGTAAGAAATAGCCCTTTAAAATGAACGCAATAATTAAAAATTACAAGTAATTTTTAATTTTTAGGGGCCTTTCACCTACTAGCTTAGGCTAGACTTGTGGGATAGGAAGTGTAAACTTCCCATAAGTTTTAAAATTCAGACGTAGTGGACCATTCGTTAGGTAAATCCTTGTCTTTATCAAATGTATCTGGGAAGCTCCTCTCAAAAGGGATTCAAGCATGAGGCTGCATGGAGGCATAGGAGTGAGGAGATAACCCTCTGATTCCTTGTCAAAATGTAAATCACGACTTTTACGCATCTAGGGATTCTATCCTAGATAGAGTTTCAGGCTTAGCTACCCTGCCCATGCGTACGAGTCAGGCTTGCGACTGTCCCCCCAGACTGTTGGTATAGCTAAGGTAGCCTTTAGTCTCTTGTCATTTAGGGTTCATACCTAGGTAAACCAGAAGGCTATTTCTGGTTCACCTTAGATGGGCTTGGAAGGTAACCCTTTTTGTAAGTGTGGGAGGGCGGTGGGTGATTCCTCCGCTTGTGCCTAAGAACCACTTCAAAGACGCCAAGTAATCGTTCTTCATCTTTCTTCGGGAAAGCATATCTTTCACCCTTGTTGACTGTTTGAGGCTTTAGGAATTTTTATAGTGTGTGCTCTATGGTTTTGTCTGTGTTTAGTTGGCCTTAGGGTTTGATTTGTTAAATTTTCAATCATGGAGGACCAATCTATAAGAAGGTCAAGAATGTTGCAAAACCTTCCTCCTCTCGTCACATTAGAACCTCCACCTCCACCCGAAAGGCAGAGATTGGACATGGACGGTTCATTTGAACCGGTAGGAGTAAGTGAAGTTCTAGGTGAACCATCACTTATAGCTAACTGTCTTAATTTTGATACAGTTGAGATAGAATACTTGTAGACTGACGAGTTTGCAAGGAATTTTAACACACCCTTGACTGATTTAAACGATCCTATGATCGTTCAGGTTAGACCTTTTGATTCACCTGTTTTAGGTGTCCCTGTGGGTAGGATTATTTCTTACATGGGAGAAAGTTCTTTTGTGTTCACCTCAGCTGTTTTGGCTGAAGGGGTACTACCTCGCCCAGTAAGTGCCCCTAGATCTAGCATACCTTCTATGCCTTTGACTCCAGCGAGCCGAGTGGTCCAACCGCTGGTTCACTCAAACTTAGCAAGTACTTCTAGTGATATGGTTATTGGGATTCCTAGTATACCTATTGTTCCTTTTGGCTTCACACACACTACCCAGAGTGGTCCGATAGGATCCTTGGCTTTCATCCAAGGATTTCCTTGGAATGGGGGGCACATTCCCCCATCCACTCCGTACGTAGGCCCATCACCTTCTTATGTAGGAGTGCAGTTTGGAAACAATAC
>LPNX010832151.1:127144-164435 GCA_001517045.1 Pseudotsuga menziesii
CCCACTCCATTGTTTCTCGTCATCTCGGTAGGCCCCTTCATGAAATGGGGGATTGATTACGTGACATGTAACCCAGCCTTGGATGGGGGGCATAAATATATTATTGTCATTGTTGACTATTTTATGAAATGGGCAGAGGCAATGCCTACTTTTAAAGTCGACGGGGAAACAACAACTTTCTTCGTATTCAATCAGATTATAGCACGGTTTGGTATACCCAAAGTGATTGTCACTGACCATGGCAGTCATTTTCAAAATAGCATGATGACGGAACTGACCACTATGCTCAGATTCAGACAAGAACATTCATATTTGTACTATCCGCAAGCAAACAGTCAGGTTGAGGTTGTAAACAAGACTTTAAAGACTATCCTTAAATGTACAATTGATGTAGCCCGTTCTAATTGGCACATCATGCTATATCCCGCTCTTTGGGCCTACCGAACTAATGTAAAAATTGCTACAGGTTTATCCCCTTTCCAACTTGTCCATGGAGTGGAAGCAGTTACCCCGATTGAGTGTGAAATCCCGTCTCTAAAAATAGCTATTCATGTGTTACCCGATACGACAGAGGTTGAGGAACATCTGGTACATTTAGAACACCTTGATGAACAGCGTAGAGATGCACTACTACTAATCAAGCTCACAAGAATAGGGTCAAAAATCAATATGATAAATTGGTCAAACCTCGGGTTTTCTCTGAGGGGGAACTTGTCTTGCTTTGGGATCAAGACAAAAAACCCCTAGGGGCAGGAAAATTCAAAGCCATGTGGTTAGGACCTTATGTCATGTCGAAGGTATTAAAGAAGGGCGCATATGAGTTAATTGATTTTGATGGGAACAAGTTGCCTAAGCCTAGAAATGGGCTCTACCTGAAGAAGTACAAATGGGCTCTACCTAAAGAAGTACTATGCTTAGGATAAGCACTTTTTCTTGTATTTTTATTGTATGTATTTTATGTACATTAATTTGTCGGTTTTGTTTTTTATACCATCTGTTGGTTGTTGCAGATGTATTCTGACAGGTATATAAGGTTCACTGATGGCACCAGCTGCCACACTTGTAATCTAGCTTCAGTAGTGTGGGTCATTTACTCTCCTGTTGGTCGCTAGGCAGACCCGAGTTTACTGTAATTAACCAACAACACCCCTAGCTCACTGGCCCTTTCGGTGACAGACCGTGGAGGGGCCTGAAGTCTCACCCGAAGTGATTCTAATGGGTTGGCCAAAGACTCAAGTGTCTTCGACCAGGTTTTGCGGCAGCTTGGGTGTCTCGCGGCTCTTCTAGCCTACGACATTTCTCTCTGTGCGATGCACAACTTCCTCTTACTCGCGATGACTCTAGCCCTTATCGCATTATCATGCCGTGGGCAACGCGTAACTCCTTCCTACGTTGATTCTCAACTGCAGCGCACCACAGCTTCTCTACTGGTGCGATATCGCCTCCTTGTGATATCCTACCATTGCGGCTCCGCGTACTCAGTGCTACTTACTCCAGCTTACGGGACTCAACATACAAGGCTGCTTAACTCTGTGACTCTTAATTATAAGAACTGAAACATAGGTAGAATTTTATACAAAGTTCTTAAGGATTTCAACTTGCAATTATTTCTATAGTGTTGTAACTGAATAACGCATACATACATTAACTGTAAGCAAGGTTCATGAAGTAAATGATACATGCAACAAATAAACACAACACATAAATCAATCACATAACACTTGGTTTTAACGTGGTTCACCTCCAGGATTGAAGTTACATCCACAGAACTGTGTTTCTATTATAGCTCAGGGGAAGATAAACACAGTTATGCTGCACCGCATATGCAGCTCGAGATCTTCTGGGTAACTCCACACACAGCCTGGAGCCCTTCTCTCTTAGATATCTTCTCTTCTCTATATTGCACCTCTTACAATATACTCTTCCCTCTCTGTTGATCCCTACGGATCGTTACATGCACACTCAATGAGCTAGCTACTGGTTACAGTAAGATAACTACAGCTAATAACAAAACCAGAGCTTAGCTTCTATACAATTGTCCAACTACTGTCTATCCTTTTACAATTATCCAACCAACCCTTTACAATACAAAAATACATCCCTTTATAGATGGCCCGAAGGTCTTGCCATTACAACACTGTGGGCCTGTCCCAACAGTAACCCAAAACCCTAACTAGTGACAGTCGGCCTATCTGTACTTGAGGTGGCCGCTTTCTGTCACACCACAGCTCTCTGCGGTCTTCCATGCTTCTCGGCGCTGATCATGGGTACTGTGCACCGCTTCCCTGTTTCTGTCCTTCGTCTTCAATATCTTGGCCTCGTTGCTTCTTTTCCTTTATGAGGGTAGCTGAGCCCTCCTGTCTTTCGCCGCTGCCTTCAATGCAGTGGGTGAGCTCTCTCTTCTCGGCCGCTCAAGTACCGTCATCTCCTTTGACTTTTCTGTCCCAACAGTCATGGTTTTCGGCTCTGATCTGCAGCTGGAAACATGCTACGACATCGTAGCTCTACCTTATCTCCTCTCTGCCAAAACTGTCTATCCGCTAAACTGGCAGCTTCTTCTGTAGCTGCGAGACCCTGCTCCAACAGTCCCCTAACACTTACTTGTGGCTCATCCCCGAGCCACTACCAGCGAGCTTCTCCTGCTGTAGCTTCTCCTTGGCTTCCTGTGAAGTCCGTTGAAACTTGTCCCTAAGTCCTGCGAATTCGTTCTGCATTGCTGCGACATGTTCCTGTGCTGAGTCAAGCATAGCTTGACTAATACTGGAGTCCTCTGTTAACTCAATTTCATTTCTGGCGGCCGTGAACTCCCCAACTTTCTGCTCAACCGCGTCGACTATCTCTGTGATTTGTTCCTGATATGGTTGAAGCAGGTCATTGATGTGTATATCGTGTGCTCTCAACCGCTACGCTTCCTGCTGCAAGCGGTTCATCTCCTTCGTCTTTCTCATCTTCTTAAGAGCTGTTAAGCTCTTGATTTCTTCCTTCATTGCTATTGTGGTATTCTCTATCTGATGAATACTTTGCTGTATTTCTACTTTCTTGGGAGGCTCATCTAACTCCGACCATGCGCTCGTCGCATCAGCTAGCACTGACAGTGCATCATCTATGCGAGATTGTATATGTGCGGAAGTGAGTTGGAAGGCCTCTACTCTGGCTTCCTTGTCTGCCTGAGGGGTGCCTGGTGGTCGAGCCTCGAGCTCGGCAATCTGTGCTCTGTGGTCCTCCTCCATTTTAGCCATTGTTTCCTCCAGAGCCTTTTCTCTGTCTGCAACTCTTCTTACCTTCTGTGGGATAGGCAAGGTGAACTCAATATTACATTGGGGAAACTCCAATGCAATGCTCTGTAAGACTTGAGAGAGTTCCTGGTCTCTTTCTTGATATGTTTTTAACTCGTCTGCCTTTTTTTGATAGCTGGTGGCGAGTGCTGCATTCTTCTGCTTCAGCTGTGTGTTTTGCTTATGAGTCGCGAGCTCTCCACCTCTGAGCTTTGCACTTAGCTACTGCTGGATCATCTGTAACTAGTCAATGTGGAACTCTGCAAGGTTAACCTCGACGAGTTTCCTAAACTGTATTGGTGCATCCATCATTGACGCAGGGAACCGAATGCTCCCTGGTGGTATCAATACTGTGTTTATGCGATCCGTTGCCAAGATTTCCTCGCGGGAAATTGGTTGTGTTGAGATTTCTCCTATGGTCTCCCTTACCGGCGGAACCTGTGTCATAGCATTCTTCTCAGTAATTTCTTTTAAGTCCAGAAGCTGCTTTTCTACCTCGCTCTGCATTTTTTCCTGCAATTTATGCATCGCCTCAAATGAGTCCTTCAAGGTGTCATGCATTCTTGTGGCAATGAGTTCATAATCATCCTCTGTCAATGCAGTCTTCGAAGGTGGTTTTGCGACTTTCCGCTTTTTCTTCTTCGGTGTCTCTGGTATCTCTTCTTCTCCATCCTTTGTCATTTGTGCCTCTGGTGGCACTTGTTGTGAATCTTTCTTTTGTTCTCCTCGTAGTGGCACTCGTGCTGTATCCTGCATTCGGGTCTCCACTTTGTCTTTGCCTTTGTCTGATGGATCTGTCTGGGCAGTATCTGATGGTAGTGGTGTGGTATCCTCGAATGCTTGCTTCCACTCATCATCAAAGTCCTTGACGATGTCTTCAACATCCTTTGTTGTCATCATGAACCAGACATTAGACCAATCGTCCCTTCTAGACCTTTTTGGCCTCAGATAGATTCTATGGCTATCTGCCATAAAATTAAGCCGGTTATCATATATGTCCACAATTTCTATGCTGATTCGTGTTGTCTCTTGGATGGTTTTCTTCAACAACTTATAGTATTCATAGAATACTATCATATTTACCTTTTTCTTTGCTTTCCTGTTGCTCTCCCATAAGCTGGCATAGTGCACGCCTATGGGCACGCCACTTGCTAGCTGTGGAAACTGGGTATGGGGCGGCTCCTTCCAGCTGACGAATTCACATAAAATTAGTAGCCACGAGAAATGGAAAGGGTGGCTTGCTTCATCCTGGGTTGCCAAACAATCTGCCTGAAGCATATTTAATAGAAATAAAGACCAATTGAACTGTTCCCCTTCTGTAACTTGTTAGGCAAAGCTAATTACTGATCTTGTGACTTCCTTTGGGTGAACCTTGGTTAACAGTCCGCCTGCAAGCAGACTGGCTGTAAATCTGAGTGTATCGTCTATTAAGCTTGCAATGTCATAATCCCATCCTCCCCTCTGGAGCTTATACTTGGCAACTAGGGATGGTGGTAGTTTATAATCCTTGGTCTTTCCTGCTATCTGGATCTCAGGGTATTTACCAGTCTTGGACAGCCCGGTGATGCGGTGTATCAAGTCGACGTTCAGGTAGACCTTGTTACCTAGCCAAAGGTAACCTCCATGTACACAAGAAAGTAGAACGCGCACCACGGCATTAACCTCTGCACCTAGTCCAAAATGAGGTAGCCTCAACAAATTGAGCAGGCCTGACCGCTCAAGAATCTGGACATGTGCCATGGGAACATATTCATCTCTACCTGTCCTTGGGTTCTTCTGGATCATAAGATACTGATCCGGCTAGAACTGAGGATATGTCTTAGCATCTCCCAGGTTATAATCTGTAAATTTAACAACAGAGGCATATCCTAATAGATCTCCATTTTCCTTTACTCGAGAATTAATCGGTGGTATGGGAACAATAAACTTAGCACTCTTGGGAAGTTTTACCTCTGGTGCAACTTCAACTCATGGCATGATGTAATCTGCTGCACTATGAACTTCTTCCTCCGGCTCCGAACTGGATCCTTCTATTATCTGAGAGTGGCTCCTCGTTTTCGGTGGTTCTCTGGTCTGTGACGAACTTGGCAGGACACCCTTAGATGGCGTCGTCATAGTAGCTGTAAGGCCACCACGTTCAAACCTTTCCAAAATTGCTTCTATAGGTTCCTCCTCGGACAGAACCCACTCGATGTAAAATGTTGGATGTGCAATGGCTGCTAATTTTGGAAATCACAACACTCTGTAATGGGAATAGCTCTGCACAGGGAAACTAATCGATGCACTCTATAACTCTCGGCTCTTGAATTCTTGCAAATTTAACCCTCTCGAATGAATAATTTCTTCTTTTATGCCGAAGACGATAATTCCGGACGCAACGGTCATCTAGGATGAACCCGTCAGTCGTATTAATTGCATGGACGAGACCACACCCGTCATCCGATCCTCAATAAATGTTGAAACCCGATCAAATTTCCCTCGAAGTGTGTGTGTACAGGCACCGGTCTCGTCGAAGATTTATCAAATCTGGAAAATTAATTACACTGCTGCCAAATCCATGGTAAGATATACCGGTCATTTCTTCCTTAACTTCCTGTCAGAAGGTGACTTGACTAGCCCTCTGTTTCCTTGTGACAGCGGGTACGTGACACGGAGAGACATCGCCTCACTGCGATGCAACACCACATCCTTTGCTCAAAATAGACTTAAGCACTTTTTTTTTAACCGCAAGCCACTGGTGACTTGCGCAAAATGAACCGTCCTTATTCGATTCCTCATACTTAGAATAATTTCCGGTGTAGACTAGTTCCCGATGCGATGCCTCCTTTCAACTACACTGGACATCTGCACCGCTGTAAGCTGTCTAGGCTAGGGCTGAGAGGTGGAGTGGCTATCACTATAGAGCTTGAGCCTACTGCCATTAATCAATGTGGGAAGCAGCTTGCCATCTAGTTTGCTGAGCTGAACGACACCTCCCTCTGTAACTCGATGTATCTGATATGGCCCTAGCCAATGCGTCTTGAACTTCCCTGGAAACTTAATAAACTTACTGTCGTAGAGGAGTACTAGGTCTCTGATCTGAAAGGTCTTACTCTTAATGTGTCTGTCATGCCAAGCTTCTTCTTGTGCCTTCTGCACTTTCTGATGGAAGCCGGTGATGAATCTGTCTTCCTCTAAGGCAAGCAGTTGCGTTAGCCTTTCATTCACTGTGTCTGTATCAGCCATCCTGGTGATCTGAGCAATTCTTAAATTGGGAAGAATATACTCCATAGGCATAACAGCCTCCTGTCCATACACCAAACTGAAAGGTGTATGTCCTGTAAGTTTCTTGCATGTGGTCCTATACGCCCATAATACAGCGTTAACTCTGAGGTCCCAATCATTCCTTTGGCTGTTGCAGATCTTTGTTAGAGCATTTTCTAAAATCTTGTTAAAGGCCTCCACCGTACCATTAGCCTGTGGATGGTAGGGAGTGCTCTTATGGTGCTGAATCTGAAATTCTTCCGTCAGGGCCTCAATAGTGTGGTTTAAGAAGTGTGTACCTTGATCGCTCATCAAAACTACTGGTCATCCAAATCTACTGATGATGTTTTCAAAAAGGAACTATGCGGCTGTAGCAGCATCACAATTTCTTACTGCTTTGGCCTCTGCCCATCTGGTGAGGTGCTATGTACCAGTGATGATATATCTCGCACCAGTGCGTTTTCCTAGTGGGTTGATGGGACCCACAAAGTCTATAGCCCACTTGTCAAATGCGCGCAGCATAACCTGCGGTCGCAGTGGCATTTCATCACGTCATGAGGGTTTTCCTACCCTCTGGCAGATATCGCAGCATCTGCAAAAGTCCTTAGTGTCCTTGTGCAACGTAGGCCACCATAATCCTGCAGCTAGGATTTTCTGCGCAGTCGGATTTCCTGCAAAATGACCTCTTGCGATTCCTGAATGTGCCTCTTTAATGATAGTCTCTTTTTCATGCGGCATCACACATCTGCGCAGGACTTGATCTGGACCTAACTTGTATAACTGTCCTACGATCAGGGTGAAGTCTACTGCTTTAACAACTAACTGCTTCTTTTGATGCTTAGTAAACTCATCAGGTGCTAATCCTGTGGTGAGAAAGTGAATGATATCAGCATAGTAGTCGTCTGTGATCTGGATAGAAAACAACTGCGCATCCGACAAATTGTCCTCTAGGTTACTCAGCTCTTCTCCTGAGTCTATCCTTGACAGATGATCAGGTCTAGCGTTCAATCTTCCTGGTTTCACAATGATTTCAAAATAATACTCCTGAAAGAGGAGTAACCATCTGCAGATTCTCCCCCCTAACAATGGCTTATTGACCAGATGCTTCAATGCGGAATGGTCAGTAAACATTTTGAACGAGGCACCCAACAGGTAGTGCTTGAACTTCTGGAGCACGTACACCATAGCTAAGCCTTCTCTTTTTGTCGTGGTGTAGTTCTTTTCTACTGTCGATAGCTTTCTACTGGAGTATGCGATAGGATGATCAATATTCCCTTCTCCTGGTTGCATTAAAACAACCCCTAGTGCGATGCCAGATGCATCCACATGTACATGAAATGGCTTAGTCTAGTCTGGAAATACTAAGATGGGTGCTGTAACCATATTCTCTTTAAGTGTGTTTAGACTCTGCTAACATTCCTCATTCCATAGGAATTTTACATCTTTCTTTAGCAGTTTTTTCATCAGCGCTGTAATATTTGCGTAGCCCTTGATGAACTTTCTGTAGTACCCGGTATGACCAAGTGTTGTCCTCAATTGCTTGACTGAGTTGGGTGCTGGAAGATTTACAATGATGGCGATCTTTGCGGGATCTACCATCAAGCCTTATCTGCAAACAATGTGACCCAACAAAATACCAAATGGTGCACAGAATATACATTTCTTCAAGTTTAGAGAAATCTGGTACTGCCTACATTTCTCTAGCATCGGTCTTAAATCTCCTATGTGCTTGTCAATTAATCCAAATATATTCCAATCATCAAAATAAACTTCTAGGAATTTATGGATGTATTCTTTAAATACAGCAACTACTACTCTAGAAAAGATAGCTGGTGCATTCTTAAGGCCAAAGGGCATTACCGAATACTGGAATGAGCCCCATTCTGTTGCAAAGGTGGTCTTGGATCAATCTTCTGGATGGATTCTGATCTGGTGATAGCCTGAAAAGCCATCAGTGAAGTAGTAGACCTCCTATCCTCCCACGTTGTCTAACACCTCATCAATGAATGGTGTCAGAAATGGATCATGAAGTGATGCATCGTTGAGTTTACGCAGATCGACACAGATCCTGATGTCTCCTTTAGTTTTCTTTTCTTGTACGACCATGGAACTAACCCATTCGCTCTTTTCTATGGGCTCGATGATGCCTGCCGCTAGCATCTTATCGATTTCATCCTTAAATTTTTACTTATAGCGCGGATTTAATCTATATGGACGCTGCTTGACTGGTCGACCATCCTCCTTCAAGGGTATCCTCAATACTCCCAGGTCTCCGACTATTCCCTTCATCTCTGTGAACTTGGTGGGAAATAGGTCCTGATAGTCATGTAGCAAGTCTGCAATTTGTCCGACTGTTCCATCATTCCAATAGTCTCCAATAGAGGCAAAATTTGGTTCTATGTCTGTGCCAATATTGATCTTTTTAATCTTGATGGGCTCTTTGATTGCTGGAATTTCTAACTGTGGTCCCTCAACATTGCGAGTCCCTTCTGACTCCGGAATCTTGGTGTTGCGAGGATCCTTATCCTCTAGTTCTGCTTCAAAGTTATAGTACTCAAGCGCATCTTTTAACTGAATGGACCACTCAGGATGAGTCTGTACTGATAAGGTATAATCCTCAAAGATCTTGAGATTTATTATATCTAGGGCCTGGTCAACACTTGGATACTCAGATTCAAAATCAAAGGTGAGTAGAAATCTGTCTATCATAAGTGGCCATGTAGTTGTTCCCTTGTGCAGTTCAGTCTCTGTATACCAGTTCCTTGGAACCGTGTCCAAAGTGTGAATGAATCGGTGAACCCATTCATCCTCAGGAATGTCCGACCAATTCTATTCACATGTCTGAATATGTGACCTGGGGTCACTTTCTCCTGTATACTTCTACTGGACATGCTCTCTATCAATAGAAAATCTGATCGCCATCAGTCTCTTAATATCGTCCCGTGATGCGATATTCTCTTTATGTGCATACCACCATCTTGCAGGTGTGGCTTGTACTGCAAGGTCCATAGCTGCGATCCTCTGCTCATGAGGAATTTGTTGTTCAAACTACTTGAGAAAGTCCTTGATATCCGTTAGACCATGAAACGATGGAATATCATTGATCTCTGCGCCAATCCATCGCAGTGACTTAGTTAAGTACGTGCATATATGCACTGAGACTTCATGAAGTCTGTTCTGCCAGTTCTCTAGACCAACATCTGAATCTGATGCGCATGAGCTATTGCATCGCTAACTAATGTTCCCTTCTACGGTCAAATTGATGTAGTCGCTCTAGTTCGCAGTCATCTGATAGAGACTCTCTATGTTACGTGCCTCTTCCTCTGCTTGGATAGGTTCAATATATCTAGGACCCTGAAAAGGATCCAACGGTGTGATGACCTGGATCTGCGCGTGCTCAAAGGTCATTTGTCTTCTCTTTAGGTCGATAACGGCCATGGTACCGATCGCCCAATCAATTCCTAGTAGTGTTGGATATGGTCTACTATCGCCAATGATTTCTATAACTTCAAAGTCCGCAAAGCTGTGAACTCCATCATTGTCAACTGGCACCTGCGGTAATCGAACCAGGGGTGATACCTGCTACTGATTAGCTAATCTCAGATGGATAGGCGATCTAACTAACTTAGGGCTACCCATCTGTTTCCATGTCTGCTTAGTCAGAACATTTATGTCTGATCCTAGATCTAGGATCACCTCATCCATTTCAAATTCTCCAACCTGTGCTGTGAGTCGCATCTCTCTTCCTGTTCTTGTATGTCCCGTAATATTATGAACAACATGCTTTGTACTGCTCACGGAAGAATATGGCTGACACTGATCTATGATGTGCTGAAGTTCTTCGATAGCTTGCTCATTTCTCACGAGTTTTAAACAACTCCGCAGGAAGGAATGTACACTTCCTGTCATCTCATCCTCATCGCATGTACAGGGCTATCGCCACACGGTGCTTGCTGCGGTACGCCCCTAGGCGGCGGTACCTACGATCCTGATTGCATAGGGTCATCAAAGAAATTCTTAACTTCCTGAAATGTTTGTTTATTCTTCTGCAGGTCAAGTGGTGTTGCTTTGTTAGGAGCTCTGCGCACCCACTCCTGACCTATGTTCTCTTCAGTATCCTGCAATGTCCCACTCTTGGAAACACCACTGCGAGTCACAATGTTGACTCTTGGTTCTGGCTCTTCCTGCTCAGCAGCAATAAGCTGGATTTTCTGGTGTACTGCTGGCTTAGGTTCCCTGATCTTAGCTATCAAGGTAGGACATTCCTCTATAGTATGATCATAAGATTTACAATAGTTACAAGTGGTGGTGGGACTCTGACAGTCCCGAGCGTAATGTCCTACAACTCCACAGTTGTAGCAAGTAACTGGTCCGCGACCATGACCAAAGGCTTCTCCACGGCCAAAGCCTCCTCCACGTCCTCGTCCTATGAATCCTCCTCCATGGCCAACATAAGCTGGATCATGCTGTGGTCCTGTTGCTGGACCCTATGTTTCTGATTGGACTCTATACATGTCTTGCTTGCTCCCAACCATGAGATCATAGGCTCATAAATCATGTTCGTCATGGCCTACAGACTTACAGAAGACGCAGTATAAGTTCTTAGGTGTCTGCACGTACTTCTGAAGTAGAGAGCACTGCTGAGGTAGATGTCCTCGTGTTTTGCATATTTCACACCACGGCCCGTGGGTCTGTGGTAAGGGGTTAGGAGCCCCTGTTGCTAGATATTCTACAAAGACTGGACAATTGTCTTTAGTATGGCCTTGTGTTTTACACCTTACGCACCATATGTCATGCGCAACCTCTTTCCCTTTCTTAAGCTCATGCAATTGTAACGTGAGATTAGCCAACTGGTTTTGCAGGTTTGTCATGCCTGTGCTGGTTTCCGCTAGAGGTGAAGCCTCTAGTTTCATCGCCATCTCCAACGCGTTATCCTACATCTGGAGTTTCTGCTGCATTAACGGTAGTCTGATGTGAGGGAGCAGTGCTGCAATAAACCATTCCTTATGCTGCTCTAGCGCAAACTCAAAGCTAACTTGGTCTATAAGGGCTTTGAATTTCTGATCAAAGTCCCACACCGACTCTGTAGGTAATTGTTTGATGTCTTTGAGCTCTATAATGCAATTTGACTCAGACTTAGGTTTCTTAAACTCTTTAATCATGGCGTTCTTGATCTGGACAAGTCTTCTGGGTACTATGGTATACTTCATATACCATGTTAAGTCTCGATCTCTTAGTGTGGTGACCAACTGTACAAGTTTAATATTATCGTCATTGATGGTTTTAATGGTCCACATGGCTTCATAGAGAAACCAATGCTGCTCTGGGTCCTCTGCCCCTGTACCCTTAAATACAGGTAGCTTCATATCATCCCCCATTCTATTTCTATGCGGTGGATGCTGATTTGCTATGTTACTACCACTTGGTGGTGTAGCTGGAGGTGATGTAACGGTGGTAGGTACTGTCTGCGAGCTACTGGATGGAGTTCCTACGGGATTGTTCTGAGTCCCGGTCTATTTCTATGGGGTGTAAGGGTGGTAAGGTATACCCCCCTCTATTCGTTCTGTGGTACTATGACTCTGTTGTCTAGTATTATCTGAACTGTCTTCAATTATGGGAGATCTGAAATCTACTTTATATTTCTTTCCACTACATGTACGTCCAATGTCGTCAAGATCACTTTCAAACTCTTGTGACATTACTATCTTTACTTATTCATCTGAAACTAAATCCATTGTTCCTTTTTCATATAATAACATCTTAATGGACAAGTTTAAATATTTTAGGTACTTACCGCGATATCCTTTGAAGAAGTAGCGCTCAGCCTCGCTGAAGCTTTTTCTCTGGTCAACTGCAAACTCTGTGACGAAGCCTTCTAGCACACTCGCAAGCCAGAAGTCTACTGCTCTCGTAATGGGATTATCAAGGTTCTTCACGGTCTGAATCAGCTCCGGTGTCCAAATAATGTTTCTTTTCTTCTTGAATATGCTTGTATTAGTCAACTTTGATAACCAGTCGTAAAGCTCGTTTCCAAAGGTTGCAAAAAAATATTGCGTGCAGGTCTGTAATGATATGTTTTTGTAACCAGGCCTCTGTACTTAGTCTAGGACTCTTGTTCTCTTGTTCGGAAAAATCTTTCTCCTTAGATCAAACCCACTCGTTGAGTTCGTCTCTAGTAGGCCGCCACCAGAACATCAATGCTTAGTTTGTTCAAAACTGGCAACAGAACCATTTGTTGGTCACTGGGAAGACCCAGGTTTACTGTAATTAACCAACAACACCCCTAGCTCACTGGCCCTTTCGGCGACAGACCGCAAAGTGGCCTAAAGTCTCACCCGAAGTGATTCTAATGGGTTGGCCAAAGACTTAAGTGCCTTCGACCAGGTTTTGCGGCAGCCTGGGTGTCTCGCAGCTCTTCTATCCTGCAAGATTTCTCTCTACACGATGCATAACTTCCTCTTACTCGTGATGACTCTAGCCCTTATTGCATCGCCGCACCTCGGGCAACGCGTAACTCCTTACTACGCTGATTCTCAACTGCAGCGCACCACAGCTTCTCTGCTGGTGCGATATCGCCTCCTTGCGATATCCTACCGCTGCGGCTCCGCGTACTCAGTGCTACTTACGCCGGCTTACGGGACTCAACATATAAGGCTGCTTAAATCCATGACTCTTAATTATAAGAACTGAAACATAGGTAGACTTTTATACAAAGTTCTTAAGGATTTCAACTTGCAATTATTTCTATAGTGCTGTAACTGAATAACGCATACATACATTAACTGTAAGCAAGGTTCATGAAGTAACTAATACATGCAACAAATAAACACAACACATAAATCAATCACATAACACTCGGTTTTAACGTGGTTCACCTCCAGGATGGAAGTTACGTCCATAGAACTGTGTTTCTATTATAGCTCAGGGGAAGGTAAACATAGTTCTGCTGCACCGCATATGCAACTCGAGATCTTCTGGGTAACTCCACACACATCCTTGAGCCCTTCTCTCTTAGATCTCTTCTCTTCTCTATATTACACCTCTTACAATATACTCTTCCCTCTCTGTCGATCCCTACGGATCGTTACATGCACATTCAATGAGCTAGCTACTGGTTACAGTAAGATAACTACAACTAATAACAAAACCAGAGCTTAGCTTCTATACAATTGTCCAACTACTGTCTAACCTTATACAATTATCCAACCAACCCTTTACAATACAAAAATACATCCCTTTATAGGCAGCCCAAAGGTCTCGCCATTACAACACTGTGGGCCTGTCCCAACAGTAACCCAAAACCCTAACTAGTGACATTCGTTCTATCTATACTTGAGGTGGCTGCTTTCCATCACACCACAGCTCTCTGCGGTCTTCCATGCTTCCCGACGCTGATCATGGGTACTATGCATCGCTTCCCTGTTTCTGTCCTTCGTCTTCAATACCTCGGCCTCGTTGCTTCTTTTCCTTTATGAGGGTAGCTGAGCCCTCCTGTCTTCAGTCGCTGCCTTCAATGCAGTGGGTGAGCTCTCTCTTCTCGGCCACTCAGGTATCATCGTCTCCTTTGAATTTTCTGTCCCAACAGTCATGGTTTCCGGCTCTGATCTGCAGCTGGAAACATGGTACGGCGTTGTAGCTCTACCTTATCTCCTCTTCGCCAAAACTATCTATCCACTAAACTGGCAGCTTCTTCTGTAGCTGTGGGACCCTGCTCCAACATCTCCCTCAGGATAGCTAGTTGCCACAGGAGGCACTTGCATAGGTCCTGCTTCTAACAATGTTGCTGAATATAGGGCCGCAATTATGCTTCTATGGGATGCTTTGTCACATGGTATCACTCAGCTCGAAGTTTGTCTGGACTCTCAACTGGTGGTTTCCCAGCTCAATCGAGCTTATCAGGTGCGAAACCCTATTCTATTACATCAGTTCATGCAAATTAGGTTATTGGAAAGAAATTTTTAAGTTATTATATTCAATCACATTCCAAGAAACCTGAATTCATTGACTGATGCTTATGCTAATTACATTTTAGATTGGCATCTAACACACATTTCATAAAAATATACAACATGCACATAAAAAACACTTGTAAATAAACCGACAACAACATATATATATATGTGTGTGTGTGTGTGTTTGTGTGTGTGTGTGTGTGTGTAAGTATTTGTCCATAGATAGGTCAAGTCTGATCCTTAGATCCAGTCATAACTGTATAATATACAAAAATATACAAAATGTGGATTGTAGTCCATCAAAATGTCCTAGATCTAAGCAGGACCACCCTGGTCACTTGGACCACCTTGGTCCCCATGGTCTCTCTATACTCTGGCTTCCTCAGCCTCTTCAGCTTCGGTAGCCTCCACAACATATATGTATACAAGAACTACTCTGGCCACTCGCCTCAAAAGGAGTAACCAGATAGGTGGAAGTCCAACTACAAACTCTTGCATGACGGTTGGGATATGCTCTATCCACAAAGTGGGAACTCTTTGGGTAATCCTGGCCAGCTTCCCCTCTAGAACCCTAATAAGCCCCGGGTCTTCACCTACAACAGGACGAACAAACATACGTGGATGCCCCTCAGGGTAGACCGGTCCAATATCTGCATTTTGACATGTTTATAGGATTAAGACTTGTACACATATGTATATATCTATCATTTTAAAATTCATAAAAATTTTAAAAATGTTAAAAATTTAAAAAAAAAAATTACCTAGCTCTCCCCATGCTCCTCCTGGAGGGAGGACAAGGTCTGGATCACCTCGAAAATCCATGCCGGCATACAAAAACTACTCTAGTGCTGGTAGCTGCCGCTCCCACCAGATATAGAATTCATCATCGTACACACTATGCATTGAGTCTCCTCCTCCTTGATGGAGGAAGATGTCTCCCCATCTGCTCAGCCTTGGCTGACGTGGAGATCTGACTGGTAAAGGTATGGCGAGGCTCAACCCTATTACTCTCGAAGAAGAAGAAGGCAACCAATATGCTAGAATACCCAAAGTTCTTTCACCTTCCTCTCACGGGGACTTCACTTAGTGAACCTCTCACATAGCACATGCAATCATGGGATATTAAAGAATACCCTTAATTTCCAGAGATATTGACCCAAACTCTTTTTGTTGAAACCCCATTCCAATACTTAAAACCTCCTCCCCACCCCTTTTTATACCTCAATCTTTATAAACCACCCTACCCACCCCCACCTTAAACCCCTCATCCCCCCAATACCTGCAATATATTGGTTCAATTTTTGATAATTTTAAAACCCACAATATGAACTAACATGATAGGATATTGGTCAACAAGTGAAGGCCCCGTGCTTCCTCTCTTGCAATCAGAGAGTTGTCTTTTCATAATGGGGACAACTCCTGAATACCAATCATACAAGGCACCCTGCGTACAATCCACCGCCAACCTCATTTGGTTCTGTGTAGCTAAATGTATGAAGAAGATCCTGCAATCCTCATGATGGTGCTCGTCAGTACATGTAGTGTGAAATCACGGATATGTGCAATAGGGACACAACTCCCTCTCTTTTGGGTACCTGGTGTGCAAAACACATCAATGTAGTTCTAGACACTTAAAGGATCACCGCCTCTGCCGGTGCCCTCTAAGTTGACCGGTGCTCCTCATCGTGATAGACCGGTAATAAAATATATGTCCTCGAAAGTAATTTCCAAAGTCTCACCCTATAGGTCAAACATCCCTAAATCATGATCCCAGTAGTTTGTCATGAACTCCAATAGGCGGACATTGGCACGCATGGGTGATGTGCAAAAGAAATTTAATAACCTACTCGTTCGTAAAGCATGTATGGTGGGCACACTTTGGAGCGCTTCTTGGTCCATATTTTCATGTTCTCATTCCCTCCATTCCAACACCATCTTCACGCCTATCAAAACAAGTATTATGATTCATCAATTTCATATAAAATTTCAAAATTTTTGCCTTAAAATTAGCTTTTAATCCTTCATGCAGTACACGCGACTGTACGCAACTGTCTCTAAAGGAAACCCGCGTACAGAATGCATGTATGGGAGTGTTTACACTGTGAACCCGCGTACGCACCGTGACATGCTTTAGGATGCTTTAAAAATGAAATTGGGAGTCAAAATTGAAAATTGCTAGGATCAAATTGAAGAGCTCAGGGTATAGGCTTACCTGCAACTTGCGGAATTTGATTTCGTCCACTAGATTGTCCACAACGACCGAATGAAGGTAGAGGTAAAAACTTACTTCTTATGGCTAAAATTCAAAATGGTAAGGTTTGTTTTGATTTTGAACTATTTATAGAAATTTTATTTCTCAAAGTGGGTTTTTTCCTATAGTTTGAAATCTATTCAACTAATACCATATCTCTTTTTGCCTTGTAACAGGTTTTTTCCTCATTATAAAGCGTTTTTTTCTCCCATAGGGTGGTTTTGACATTTCCAATGCATTTTTTGCATCTATACTTAATCCACATTAACCTTAGCAATCAACATTTTTCCACGAACTATGGTATTTTAAACCATTAGTTCCCTGTTTTTACCATTGTTCTTCCATGGATAGGACCCTTTTTTTTCATGAGTATCCTCCTTTAAAGCCTGTGTTGTCTTTTGATACTCATGACGCAGTTGTTTCAGGTACAGGGGTATCCTTTTAGCTATTTTTTATGCCAAATAGAGCTTCTTTTTTAATCTCTTTTTACAAGCTATCCCTTTATAGGACTACCCGCCATTATGGAGTTTCTTTAGGCCCAGGTCTGACTCCTTCAAAACAAACTTGACAGCCGAGTTAACTTGTCCGTTCAAGCTCGTGAAGAATATGTGAATGGGAATCCGCATCGGTGGTAGGTTATCTCTTTCTCGGACCATGCGGAATAATATGAGAAATGATCCCTCTCTTTTCTATTTTGAATTGAGAAGAGTATTCTCAGGCATAGGTTTATCACTTTTCCGAACTTGAAGGACTAAATTTACGGAAAAGGAACTCCCGGTATGAGCTTAGTTTTCTCTTTTTCATTCTCTGGACCTAAACATGAAAAAGATTTTGAGTGTACTTTGTGTCTTTGTCATGCTCGTTAAACACTTAAGAACAAAGCAACAAGTTTGTTGTTGTAACCCCCGTTTCTCATAATCAAATGGATCTTTCCGAGTGATCTTGCTTTCCTTCACACTCGTAAAACTCAAGCTATTCATGTTGTTCTGGAAGGAGCGTTGGGTAGGTGGTAATTTAACCTTTTTCGGACCTCCTTGACTAAGTACGAAAAAGGTTCACCTTTTATTCTACAGAATTTAAGAGAGTTCTTATGTGGTATGTTTTATACTTTTTCGGCCTTAGGAGACTAAATTGGACGAAAAAGGACCCCCCTGGAGTCTTCTTTGGAGTTTTCAGATTCTCTAAATGTGAAAACACCAACTGAGCATGTACTAGTTTGGGCTCATTCAATCCACGAATCAGTGACACTATCAAGCATTATTTTCTCTTCTCTTCAAGCTTGTTAACAAATGAAGAGGGATCTGAGTTGACTTTCCTGGACTCATTAAAATTTAACATGGAAGGTAAGGAAGAAGTTTTCTCTTTTTTTTTCAGTTAGTGGTAGCTTGTCATCCTTAAACATAGAACTCTATTTTTTTCGATACCCATGTCTCAGTGTTCACTTTCAGTTCAGCTATTACTTTGAGTTTACTACTCCTCCTCTTGTCTGTTATACCTGGGGAATATGATCATGTATCCTACATGACATATAAGTCTAGTTGTTCTATTTATGAGTTAAAATCTGCCTTGGGTCATCTCTATGTTGTGCTCATTGTTCAAGGATTCAACCCAATGTTTGATCTTTATCCTGACCCCATCATTGTTATATCTATTATCTATTGTGTCTCCCTTCTTTTTCCCAGTTCCTAGTCACTCTTGTGATCCGTTGGAGGATCTATTGCCTTCCTTTTGACAGCATGGTTCCGTTTCAGCACTTCCTGATGACGAAGACCTAGAGTTTTGATGATAGTACCTCAGGATTCACTTTTATCATTAGTGAATTCCTTTGCTTCCGTTGTCGATTATCACCTATTGATTGACAAATTGTTGAATCCTTTCCATATTTGACTTTAACTTACATTTTATTCACATGGCTTGGATTGTACTGGTTCTTTGGGATTGTTTATGAAGACCTTAGTTCCTCACCTATGGACTAAGTTGCGCAAGATTATGTTCCATTTATGTACACAGCTTCTAGATCTTTGAAGACACATCATTATTGTATATTGTGGCTTTGATCCACCTTTGTAATATATGTGGTTTGGTACTCGTATCATATGATGTACTCAAATATTGTAAAGGAGCTAGTGTTCCAATATATTGAACATAGCATCCTCATATATGACTTTGTATATGACATTATTATGTATTTGTTTCAGGTACTACCTCTTCTTCATTGGATTTATGAGTTCTCCAAAGATAAAGATTATAATGTATTTCGGCCATCACTTCCCTCCGACCTCACACATTAGGGGGCATCTGTTATTCACCCAAATGGAACTTCTCCGTCCGAGTGTCAATATTCCCTATGTTAACACACAAAAGGACATTTATGGATTGAAGGTTTCCTAAAACACTATAGATGGGAATGTTATGAAATACATTCATTATCCATCCATCTTGCTATTTTTACCTTTGAATATGTCAATTGCTATATGTGCCTTTGCCTATATACAACTCACATACATACGTGACTTTTCCTATAGCATGTCGCATACTGTATGCGAGTATTTGTAATTGCAACCCGCGTACATATCTGTACTCTGGATTCCCTTAGAGCAACTTGCGTGTCATACGCAGATTGCCAGTATCAATACCCACGTACACTTTCCTTTGACATTAAAAATAATAAATCATGATTATTTGAGATTTGTTAAGCCCTTAACTATAACCATCTTAACTGTCTCAACTTCCTCAGCCCTTGAAACTGCCTTATTTCACTAAGTATAAATAAAGGCCTTGGGGAGGGTATTAATCAATCATACTTGGAGAGCAAAGTTATGGTGGTGGTGTCTATTCAGAAGTCTTTGGAGCAGTGGAACTCAGAATCCTTTGGTTGCAGAGGAGTCCTTGTCTCAGGCATTGGGTTGTAATCTTAACTCATTCACTATTGTTAAGAATCCTTCTTCCAAATGTGTTTTGAATGTCTTTCATGTATCATGGTTTTATGAAGATTTATGATTAAGCACTCTATATCTTGTTTATCTAACGTGTCCTATATACATGTATAAGCTTTCACTTGGAGGAGTTGCTCTTTATAGGTGAAGGAGAAACAACCCTGAAAGCTTTGGAGGAGAAGCATAGCGGAAGAGGACAAAGCTAGGATCAACCGTCGTGAATCGGGTGAGTCTATCCTATATTCTTGTTTCCTTTTTTTACTCTAAACTTGATTGCCTACAAGTTTTAAGAGTATGTTGGTAACCCCATACCTTCAGTTATAAGGTGTTTATTCATATACAATAGTACCAGGGACATGCTACTATACCATTTCGAAGCTGATGAAGAGCTCAGATATCTCAAGGAGAAACTATAGCACTTGAATGTGGGCATCCCTGACATGACTACTGACAAGGTACCTAGGAATTATCAGTGCCATACTATAGGTGCCTCTGGACGGTTCTTTAGGCTACTTCGCAGAGTGGCCCAAGCTATTGCATGCTACCATGAGCATCATGAGGATTAGTCTTCCTTGATTTTCACCTTTTTGTATATGTATTACTGAAAGCTTCGAAGCTTCATATTTTTCCCTGTGTATATGTGTATTCTGAACTTTTTATGGTCTTGAACTTTTGAGGGCACTGAAAGGTAGGCATGCTTCATCCCAAATTTTGTATCTTGATGCTACAATTTTCATATATGACAAACTTTTATATTTACAGTTGTATGTGCGGAAAATGTGATGTGTGAAATGATCATCTACTTATGAATTTACATGTTTTGTTTATGTTTCAAATGGACTTTTAAATATGAGCAATGTGTCAATCTAAGACATAGTTAGCTAGGGAATCTCCCACAGCTTTTAAATGTCTCGGAATGTGTTGATATGTAACTTGCTAAAAAGACTTCTCTAAAAACCTAACTCTTTGAAAAGTACGAAGAAGCATGGGATTTCGAATGGTGTAGACTCGATTAAGTTGTTGGACAACTAATTTAGAGTCTAGGTAAACCTTAATTTCCCTTACATGATTAGCTAGGGCTTCCATCGACAATCCAATCAGGGCTTGATATTCCACCAGATTGTTGGTGGAGGGACCTAAAAGAATACCCCTTGAACTCACCAGCTCACTTGTAGGAGAGTATAGTACCCAAGCTGCTGATGCAAGGTTAAGTGTATATCGATGAGCACCATCAACAAAACCAATGAAGGAAGTCCTCTGTCCATCAGACAAAATACATGCATAAGTAGGGTTTTATGAAAAAAACATTTTGAATCACACAAAAGACACACTTCTCAAAGCTAAGACACACAACAAACTATAAACAATATTTACAAAGACCCTATGCTAGATGACCTTGGGATAGTATCTTTTGAGGTAGAGCCCATTTTGGGGCTCTCCCAAAGGTATCCCATCATAATCAACCAATTCATATGCCCCTTTTTCTAAAACGTGACTGACAATATAGGGCCCATGCCACATAGACTCAAATTTTCCTGCCACTAGCTTGTCATGCTTCTGGTCATACGCCAAGACCAGGTCTCCTTCATTGAAGGAACGGGGTTGGACAATCCTGTCATATTGAACTTTCATTCTTCGTTTATGTGCCTCATTGGCTAAGGCAGCATCGCGTCGAGTTTCATCAAGTTTTTTAGATACAAGAATCTTTCTTCATCTATAGTGGTGTTAGGAAATAGTTCCACAACAAGTTTTAAAGAAGGGATCTCACACTCTATCGGGAGGGTAGCTTCCAGCCTATATACTAATTGGAAAGGTGTAAAACTGGTGGAAGTTTTAACAGTAGTCCTATAGGCCCAGAGCGCAGATAAAAGTTGTAAATGCCAGTTTGACTTGGCTTTCCATACCATCCGTTGAAGCATTGTTTTTAATACTTTGTTTATAGCCTCAACCTGGTTATTAGCCTGAGGATAGTATGGTGTAGAGTTATTGTGACGAAACCCTAATTTTACACTGAGCTCTACCATCATTTTGTTTTGAAAATGTGATCCATGATCAGTCACAATGGCCCTAGGAATCCCAAATCTCGCAATGATATGGTTGAATAAGAATAGTGCAGCAGTTTTATCGTCTTCAAACTTTGTGAGTGGACGAAGAAGTTTTGTTCAAGGACTTATGATCAATTAACTATTGTTGGGAAGGGAAAGGATATTTTAGAACTGCTAGGGTGGGTGAAGTTTTCAAAAACTTACTGATTTCCTCACGACAAGGACATTCTTTTGTATAATGGTCACCTCCGCATATTAAACAAGGATACTTTACCTTTCTCTTACCTTTTGAATCATCATCTGAATTATGTGTTTTGTTTCCTTCATGTTGATTATCAGTTTTTTTAGATTTATTTTTTCCTTTCTTCTTTCTGCCTGAAGATTCAGTTGATTGGATCGCATTTACTTCAGCAGAAGCAACAGGAGAGGGTGCAGTTTTGGTAGATGGTGCTAGTGGATTTGACAGAGTGGAGGTTTTATTTTGTTTCTTAGAATATTTGGCCGCCGTTTGCATTTGAAACGAACCAAGTATGCCATCAGCAGGTGGTTCAGTTGTGGGTCTTGATGGATCTGTTGTAGGTCAAGAAGCATGGGGAATCGGATCATACAGATTACCTGAATGGGAATAAACCAAGTCTAGGTATTGAGCGTAGCTAATATCTTACTCCTCAGTAACAACACCTCTCATGGAAACATCTCTAGAAATAGTTGGAAGCAACGACTTTGTAAACCAATCAGAAAGAAACTAATCAGGAATAGAGGCCTTAATTAACCTTCATCTTCATCTCCATTCATGGATATGATCGGAGATGTGAGTTGATGTGGTTTTTCAAAGTGAGGTCAGTAGGTCTGCACTTGTTTCATATCAGATTGGAAATTGAAAGTGTGTTAAAAATTCCATTGCTAGGGAATTAAAATCCCAAAAGGAGTGATGTGGTAACTCGACGTGCCACTTTACGACAATACCAGTGAGGGTTCTTTGAAAAAGTCATAGACAGATTGAGCCGTCCATCAAAGAATTGGATGAACACCATAAGTCAAATGTCATCACATGATTTTTTGGATCCTCGCCGGGTTTACCATCAAACTTGGGTATATCTGAAGGCAGCTTTACAAGAATGGCAGGCCAAGAGGGGTCATGATGGATGGGGTCATTTATCAATATTGAGAAGTCTGGTAGATCTAAAGTATCTAGAAATGGTAGTTGTTGATTTGGTTACAGATATTGGTAGTACTGGTATGGAATTTGCTGACCAGTAGGACCATATGCAAATTGATAGATGGGTATGGATGATGCCCCCGAAGCTTGTTGAAAAGGTTGTTGATTTCCAGAATTTCCATGAGGATGTGGGCCACCTGAGGGAGGGGTTCCTTCGGAAGGTGGTTGTCACATACCCCAATTTTGTAAAATAATGTTATTTGTTTTAATTTTATTCCTAATACATTATGTTAAATTTAATGCTAAGTAGAAACTGATGACTCGGCAGAGTCAAAAGATGTGGAATGTAATTTTGAATATTTTATTTTTAATAAATAAAAAGTGGAGACAATAGCTTGGGAGAGCTGTTAATAAGAGTGTTACTGGTCAAACTAGTGGAAGGAATTAGGTGGAGAGAAAAATACAAGTGGAAGCATCCTCAAACACTTCCTATGTTGCAGGTGGCAACTTCCCTACATTTGGGGTCATGATCCCCCAAGAAAGTGGGATCAGAGCAGGTGGCTCAATTAATGACAACTAACCCAAAAAGACCTAGGCAATCTTTTAAAAGTACCCAATGTAGAGAGCTGAGGCTGCTCAGATATTTTCCAGGAGAAGAATCATTCAGGAGGAATGCACTTCAAGGAATTCATTGGGAAAAAGGGGAAAGCTGTAAGGAAGGTGTTTTGAGAGATAAACTGTAGTAACTTGATCTGATACATCTTGCTAGCTGAGAGATTTGACTGACAACTTTAGGACTGGTATTGAGTCTTAGGACTAGTACTTGATTATTTACTGCACCTAGTTCTAGCCAGGGAAACCAAAGCAACCTCGGGGGTGCTGAGGAGTCATTGTTTGAGTGCTCTCCAGGAGTTGGTAGGGAGGAACGACCTCCCATTGTTGTTGTCGACCAAGCTTTAAGAACAGGTTCTGCTATCTATTAATTTCTATGTTATTATCTGTGTATGATTGAATGATGCATTTGTAGTTTATGATGTAAAAACTTAGAGGATAGGATATCTTATTTTGTTTAGTAATGAAGTTATTCTTAATGAAAACAAATCCTACCTGTGTTTTCCCCTATCTGGAGTAATCCAGATCATACTCTAGCACAGGTGGCGTATTTAAATGAAGATAGTATGATGTAAATATAGAATAAGATGTTAGCTTGATTAAGAGAATGTTTTACTTTTATTTGTTATCAGAAGAAATAGTATTATGTGCATGAAGTAGGGTTAGGGTTAGACCTAGACTATGAATGTCAGATTTTAGTAAGGAAAAAGAAGCTATATCATTTTATTAACAGAAGTATGTTTTGGTAGATAAACAGTTCTCTATACAACATTCATTTCAGAATCTTATTATTTATTTCGAAAGCAAACAAAAAGAATATAATAGTCAAAATATGTAGTGTTAGGCTAAATTAGAATGCCTTTCAGCTCTACAGATTATTTATTTCCTGTATAGGATAAATAAGTACTGTATTACAGCAATCAAACGATGAGTGAGGATAAATAAACTTAGATTTATTTCTTAAGCTAAAACTACTTGGTTTAATATTTTAATTACGTTGCAATGTAAATAACTTGTTCATTTTATCTTATCTAGTTGAACTTAAACAAGTTATACAGCTGCTGACTTGTTTCTTTTATAATTTAAAACAAACACTACAATACAGTTCATAGGAAAGAATATAGATAGTTTGTTATTTTTTTATTTTTTAACTATTATTATTGTAATATAAATAGGGTAACATAAGAAATACACAATGGAATACTATCTCTCTATACACCTATAAATAAACTAAATATAAAGATAACATATATAATTATAGGAGCAATATTACTTACAGGTAAGATAATATTCTTGTTTCATTATAATAAATAACAAGTAAATATGATTTCTGTACTTTAAAAGATGTAACTATCAGTTACATAAGTACAATTGTAAAAACATGAAATAACTTATATTCTGAAAGATAACAGTTATAAAACAATATTTAAAATTTATTTAGAATTGAAGTAAATCAAAGAAAGATAATATAGAAACAATATACAGTTATCCTAATAATTTACAAAGTAATTTTAAATACAAATAACTTGCAGAAATGAAATTTACAGAACATAGACATGCTCGAATCACTAAGCTTAAATAATCATTTATGAAATATAAGTACTAATCAAATAATTTGCAATATTTCTTTGTAAATAAAAGATAATTTAAAGAAACAATAAGAATAATTTCTTCATATCCCGAGTTAGGTTAAAACCACAGTATTTCAAAATATACAACAGAGGTGTAAAACCAAAGAGTTTAAGCTCTTCTAATGCCTATTCGCTTCAAACAAAATTCACAGAGTGAGGCTTTAACAACCTTTCCTTCATTTATATATATATACACAGTAACAAGAGCAAAAACCAAAATTTACAGTCACAGCCTAAGCCGGAAACCCCGCATAAAGCAGGGGTTTAACATCAATGAAAAACAGCGAACCAAGTAACTAGGTAAACCAAAACCACGAGGGTTTGCAGGCCACGAAGACCAACCAACAATTGCCCCATAAGGGACTGGACAAGGAAAAAAAACCATGGGGTATCCAAGGCTTACCCATGAGCAAGCCATTGCCACAGCCTCGCACCAACCACGCGGAGAGACAGGTCAACACCTGTGAACAACAAAGAACAATAATGTTAATATCTTGCATCAAAATTTAACTGTTGTGTAATAAACAAATCTGCAAAGATAACCCAAAAGGTAAATAGTGTTTTCTTACCTCAAAGCTTCACCTAAACATAACCACCCACGAGAAGAAGCACTACCACCAGCATGAAGAGAAGTAAACCTTTCATCAACTGCAAGGGAGAAGGTACTATTACACAGTATCGACCCACAGCGACAAAGAATTGCAGTCACCGGCCAGCAAGCATAAACACTTGTGTCGTATTGGTTCTCAAACCAAAAACACAGTTTGTTGCGAAACCCTAAATCCTTACAAAACTCAAGGGGTGAATCCACGGCACTCACAACTGGGTTGCGGGTGATTAAAACATTGCAGTCTGGAGATTGCTAGAAGGAGTGAGCAGTGAAGGATAAACCCCAGAGGAACAAATAACCCAGCCCAAGCAGCAACAACGTGGTTTACAATTCTCTTCTCACGAACATATAGGGAGAGCTCACAACATACAGGAAACAAAGAAGCCAAGCTGAGAGAATGTCAGCGACATGTTGCAGAGCAGTGGGGCAGGAAACTAGCACAGTTACAGAGCAGCCGGAGGCTGAAAACCACAGACAAAATAATAGGTTTAGGGTTCGAGAGAGTCCTTTTAACTACACAACACATGGCCATGGTGATGCCACGTTCACCAAGAAAATTATTTGCATGCAGTGACTGAAATCATATAGTCTCGGTGAGCAATCAACCAAAGAATAATATTTCCAATCATTTGGTAAATCGGAGGTTCCACCTTAGTCCATACTCCCTTTGTCAACCTAACCTACACATTGCATGGTAAATAAGGATTTATTACTATAAAACTATGCCATAAAAATCATCAATGGCGTGGGGAATAATACGACCCATTGTTTTACATTTTTGACATACATTTCAATCAAAAAATTATAACTCTTGACAAAAGGATAAACCATAACTCATCGTGGAATGTGGTCTGTTCGACGACCCCTTGCATTATACTTTGCACCTTCTTTTTATACATTGCAAGTATTCACTCAAACGATTAACCTAACTAAGGTGATGCCATATAATATTTAATTTAATCAAACGATTATAACATAGTAATGGTATGATAATATGTGACCTAGCACATCATACAAGCAAGAGGAGCATATAGTAAAAGATTATAAAAACTTAGATGAAGGTTAAACCTTATTTTCGTTATGGTGCGGTCCATTTCATGACCCTATTATTTATACTTTGCAAAATAATCTTTCAACAACTATTATAAGTATGGCAAGGGTTATGCCACTTATCATCTAACAAAAAAATCATCCACATAAAAGTTATGCCTTTAATCTCACCAAGGGCGGGGTCGATATTACTACCATTTATTATACTAACATATTATGCATTCTTTCAATGGTTATAAATCCATTAAGGATATGCCTTTTAATAACTATAAAAGGAAATTCATAGAACCTATTCTTGATAAGATACCCATCTTACGAGATTAGCTCTAGTTTTGTATTTAAGTATTTATTGTATAACCATTAAGTTTGTAGACAAAAGAAATATTAAGTATTATAGTATTTCTCAGGGTTGACATCACATAACTTTCGATGATTTAATAACCATAACTAGACTTTATCTTCCAAATAATTTATGTGTAAAAGAACTCAATGCATCAACACTAACTTAACTCCTTTTTAGAGCAGCATGTAATAATGTTATAATTCTTTTAAACTTCAGAACTTTAGAAGTTGGAATATTGGTACGAAAACTCAATTATCAATGTGCATTACTTATCACAAGAAGTAACCAAATCTATCATGACATAAATAGTATATGTTCACAGTTTAAGATAGATCTTTAACGTAATAACCCTGCCATCCTTAGTCTGCATGCAAAGAAAGATTAAGACGTTTACACACACGACGACCATGGTAAACATTGAAGATTCTAGTATGCAATAAGAACTATAAATTACAACTACTAGGAAGAAAGCAACTGTCATCAATACTGATAGGACTGAATCTCTTTTACATAGTGTTTTTAAAAGAATAACGACTTAATGGTTTTACCTCATAAAGCATTTGAAATTGAATAGCATTTATATTCTTTTACTGAAGATATATCTGTATGCATAATGATTATGGACAAGCAGCACCGGATCTTTCTTACCTGTAAATCTGTAAGAGCAGGTAAACTTTCTGCGTTAGCTCAAAAGCTAAGTAAGCCCGGAATATCATGACAGTTCCACCTTGTGGTCGCAAAGGAAAACAAGTCATTAAACTGAAAAAGAATTATTCTATAAGATAAACATAATCAAGTAAATAATTAAATTTACAAAATCATTAACATATAACTAATTAAAATGATTAGTTGACTGCATTAATGAAAATTACCTGTATTTTCAAAATTTTAATTTTTTCGGAAATTTTGGGGTTTTGACAGTGGTGGTGGTGGTGGTGGTCCTCCAGGTGGTGGTGGTGGTGGTCCTCCAAATGGTCCACCAGGTCCTCCAAGACCTCCAGGACTTCCAGGTCCTCTAGGTCCTCACGGTGGTCCTCTGGGTGGTGGTCCACCATAGCCTCCAGCAGTATTTACAAAATTTCCTCCATATGATAGGACATTGGACCAATTCAGTTGTCCCCATGGTACAAAATCATTCCCAGGGTAGGGCATTCTAGGATAAATAGCCGCTGGCAGTGGTTGTTGATAAACTGGATTAACTGTAGGTGGTTGAGTTCCTGGATAAGTATATCCCCAGGAAGCTGGATTATTGACAGGTTTCACCCCTAAGGGTTGGCCTGAACTAAATGGGGAGAGTAGAACATTGGTATTGGTAGGAGGGATAATTAATGTAGGTTGTGCTACAGGTGCAACTTTTCCTGAACTAGCAATAATTCCACTAATAGGTGATGTAACTCGTGTTGGGTATTTCCCCCCGGCATTAGAATTTGCTGACATTACTTTATTTGTGGATTGCCCCCCAACCATGACTGGTATGGAAGGCCTAATAATGGGACCAGGATGTGAAACTGTAGGATTGTCATTTGGGCTTGGATTACCTTGAAATGGAACTTCTTCAATAGGACCTAACACTTGAGCTAGTGAATGATATCCATCAGGACATGGGTTGAGAGAATTCTCACCATAGGTTGGATGACCTTCAGAAGAAGGTTTAATTTCAGGTAAAGGCCAAGGGTCTGTATTATGGGGTAAACGAGTTGACATAGTTTCATAATAGGACACAGGTGGAGGAATGATTCTTTCTACTCTCTCTGAAAAGTTACGAGCTTAATCGATAGATGCATTAATTATTCTCTGTTCCTCTTCTCCTAAAGGAGGGTTCCCTGGTGAAGGTCTAATAACCCCGAATTCAGAAATATGTTGACCCATAGAAGTCCTCCAAAAAGGAGCATCTCGACCATAATCTGATGGAGTAGGACTATTGACACAACCTTCCAACGGTGAATGCACAGAAGCATCGGCTACAGGAGGTAATTGAACCAAAGGATTTGTATAAACAATGAAATCATCTCAGGTTTCACTAGCTAAGGCAGTTCCTATGAGAACATTAGCAGAAACTGGTTATTCCATGGTTGCCCCTTCTTGTCCTTCCATGGTAGGAGGAGAGTCAGAAGGTAAACCCTGCAATCTAGGAGAATGAAATCTCACAGGTTTCTCAGCCACGGTGAAGGCCGAAGTTGTCTAATCTAGGTCAAAAAGGAGAAAAGTACACAAACAAAACCTACGCAAAGCTAAAGGTCATAAGCAGACTTAAATGATAGGACGAGTTCAGAATAGTCGGTCTCTCACCAAGATTGTCAAGTAGGTACAACTCGCAATATACCTCAGGGGTACGTGCATAGTAATATCCCTGAATGTTTTTTTTGGTGTAGGTTGTTGAGCCCCAAATCTACAACTATGTGCGTAGACCATTTTGTAGGAGTTAATATGCAACTTAGTGCATAGACAGTAAAGTAGAAGAGTCGATCCAAGATGTGTGCAGATCAGTAGGAGTAGCTAGAAGAATAAACCGGAGATCATGAGAGAAAGAAGAGTCTAAGCTAAAATACATATCTTAAATAGTCTGTGAGTCACAGGCTACAAGGTGCTACATATATTTCTCATGCCAGACGAAGAGCACCTTGGTGGTTTTTACCTAGATGGGTTTCGACATTATTTCTTGTGTCGCATGAATGTTGAATGATGAATGTGAATGGTTGAATGTTTAACAATTAATGTTGAATGTTTGATTATCTTGAATTATTTATGATTATTTCTTGAATGAATGTCGCAATATTGATAAACACAGTGAATGAATCAACGATTAAAGCATCGTCCAGCACTTGGTATTAATTCATGTTAAAATACAATTAAGATTATAAGTCAGTTTCTTTACATCATTTACATTTAAGGAATCAATTGTATTGCATAGTTGCACCAGTTGTTAAGATTGATAAGGACAAGGTTGTGTCATGCATCGACTCTGTCGCACTATTATGCCATCATCGAGCAGTAAAAGACTCCATCCTTCCATATCTGTCGAGCACCTTGGCTGCGTGCCAAGTGACTGTAATCCATCATCGACTGCAGAAACATGGTTCTAGAAGTTACAAATTAATATATCTCGGGTGAGACTACTCCTGCCTCGCAGGTGTTTCCGGCTGAGCTTGCTCCGTCGGGCCGATGTCTTTAGGTACTTTGTTAGTTTTGTGTTGCTGTTAAACATGGGTCATGTGAGTGGGAAAGTAGGCCAACAAATGGTTCCATTTCTAGGACCCGTAATCATTTGAGTCGAGAGAGATGTTGTGGCATCTGACAAAGAAGGAAATAGAGGACTGGTTGGAGTCTAAGACGTTGGCATTTGCATAGGAAGAGAGAACAAGGTCACGGTTTAGTACAGAAAACTAGTTAGACCAGTATATATACTATGATATTCATGAGATCTTCTTTGCAGAGTTTCCCATTGTGTTGCATGAGTTGATGTCAATATTGGAAACTCGGTAGACAAATTTCCAAAGAAGAGAAGCAGTCGAGTGGAGTAATCAGTTGAGTCTCAAGTTAACTAGTATAAGTAACCCCATCTCTAGAGCCATTGATTTTTGGGTCGACAGTATTTTGCAAGGATACATTACTGAGTTTGCAGTAGAGATGATAACCTCATATAGTGAGGCTGAAAGCAATTTTTCCAAGGACCTTGATGAAGGTACTTGCTATCTAAAAGTACATGGATAAAGATGCTCGTCTATGAAAAGGGTATCTTACAGTTGAGCAGTTAAGTTGCATATTTGAAGGAGGGGATATGTCACAGATGACCTATAGAGAAAATGGGAGATAGTGAGCTGAGATGTTCTCAGGAAGTACAAAACTTGAACTAGAAGCTGGATTGCTAAGGAGTGGAAGGAGATTTCGGTCAGGAAAGAGAAGAAAGACAGTAGGAGGTCGATGAACTACTAGTATTCTTGAAGAAAGTGAGTACGAAGTTGAGTCACGGTTAGACGAGGGGTCTTGCAATGAAGAGGAAGACTATAGTCCGATTTCTGAAGGAGCAGAAGAATTTGAATAATCTGCAGAGACACCAAGATCAGGATGCAACTACACCACACCAGGAGTATCGCCAGAGGTAAGGTATAGAGTCTCGTCTCCTGAAAGAGTTTTTAATAATGATAGTGCTAGTATCTGACTAACGCGCAATAGGGTACACCTCCATTAAATTATTCATTAGACAACCTTGATGCAGACTCAATGGCTGGGGTAGATATTAGATTACCCACATTCAATGGGAATGGAATAGAATATCCAGAGCAGCATTGGTTCCTTTACAAAGTTGTTTGATTGGTTCGACTAGTTCATAATGTGGACTTAAGGAAAGCATAGATGATCATGACTCTATGGGCTCGCACACTGGACTGGCTTATGAAGTTCTGTGTTGTGCCAACGGGAACCCCACAGAAGACCCTTGATGAGATCCAACTCGAGATGATCTATGATTTAAGAATACCTATATCTGAGTCGCAGTGTATCACCAATATCAAGGAGATAAAGCAGTTACCAACAGAGTCTGTATGGGATTTCGATCAAAATTTTAAAACTTTGATGGCCAAAGTTAGTTTCCATATTTTGGATGTGCAGCATAAAGAGTGGTTTATTGCTGCATTGTTACCACACATTCAATTTCCTTTGATGCAACAGAATATTGTGTCGTAGAAAAAAGCGCTACAACTAGTGATGAAGTTGCAATTCTCACTGATCGAAGATGGTGGGGAAGGTATGATGCATATTCAGTCGCAATTGGCTAATCTGACAGTACAACTTTAGGACATCAAGAAGGGAAAGGAAGCATGTGAGCACTTGTGGTGCATGATATGTCAAATGAATGGACATGCCAAGAATAATTGTCAGTCGTATATGAACTATATTTCATCGGGTGCACCAAATAAATTGAATAAACACGAGCTACCCTGGTGTCGCATATGCCAGACTAGAGGACATCGTGAGGATGAGTGCCTATACTTACAAAATATTGTAAGTGCCCCAGCCAACCTTTTCTGTAAATTTTGTAAATCAGTAGGGCATGACGAGAAGGGTTGTAGAGCATATCATCTCATAAAGGAAAATACAGTAGACACCTACTTGATGAAAAATGATAGACAGGTTCTGTTTGAACATGCATAAGTGCATTACCAACCTGTTCCTTTCCTATAGAACCAGTATCAGAATTAGTATCAGCTACAGTATGCACCTTAGAACCAATATGCACCATAGAATCAGTACCCACCGCAGCATCCACATGCTCAGGGAAGGGGGCTAGAAAATTCAAAGGTAGATGAGGAGGAGTATTTAGCAGAGGAAGAGGTCAGGTTACATGTTATAACTGTGGACAACCTAGCCATTATGCTGAAGATTGTGTTAGAATAATCAACCCATAGTTAGCTACCTTAGACATTAATTAATCAATTTTTGTCTTATTTGCTTAGTTTTCATATTCCACCGTATGCAAGTTGTCCTCCACATTCCCAAAGTGGTCAAACTTGCTAAAACTGAGTCATGTAGCACTTGGGAAACCACTTGGAATCAATTCTACTTTATTCCTGGCCTTTCTAGCACATGTCTGCTTTTTCTGCTTTATTGCCTGCTTTTGTCGAGTTTTAAGGCAATTGGGAAAGTTTGACTAGGTGAAGTTAACTTGTTTTTTGTCCTCATCATCCTCCACTCTTTTATCCTAATAAAAGCATGTATAAGTTGTCCTTCCATCATATATTAGCTTTCCTAATTGATTTTTCCAATTCATGAGCTCCTAGACAGATTTGGAAACTGCTTTATGCACCTATGGGGGATTTGCTTAGATTTAGTAAGCCTGCTTTTGACCAAATTCGAATGGCATCCAAATGCATTCAAATATCTCATGTAATTATTTATTGTGGCAGCCTATGACTTCATAGGGTTGGCTATTGTACACTTATTCAATATAGATTAGTGTTCTGCTCCATATTCAGTCTCCTTTGTGTGTAATTTGCATGTGTAATTGGCAATTTTTGTGAGTGTAATTGTTCTAAAACCTGGGTTCAATTTCCACATGGTATCAGAACCTTTGTAGATCAATTTATCTCATCTTAATTTGTTATTACAGGTTTGACATCATTGACTGGGAGGATTCTGCTGATTAAAGGGACAATTTCTGAGCTATGGATCATTCTCAGAAGATCATCTTGACTCCATTTAACTTATTTGAATGGAAAGAAAAGATGGAGATACTGTTGAGAGAAAAATACCTCTACATAGTGACTATGGCAATAGAAGCAGAGCCCAATGCAGCTACAGAGAAAATTAAATGGCACAACAGGAGGGATGAGGCCTATGGTCTCCTGTGTCTGAGCATATCCAGAGACCTCCTTTTCCATCTTGATGGATTAACATCACCAAATGAAGTATGGGAGAATCTTGTTGAGATTTTTGGTAAGATAGATGAGATGAGGGGACATCAAATTGAAAATTAATTGATCTCTTTGAGTCCCAATAGCTTCGAATCCCTGCAATTTTACTTTTCCAAGTTCAAAGCCCTTGTTTTGCAACTAAAACAATGTGGAATCGAAAAGAAGGAGGAGAAACTAGTTCTGGCCATACTCTCGAAGCCTGGCCCTAACTATTCAGTGTTTGTCTCGACCTTCCATGCCACAAAGTTGACAGCTCGAGCCTGGAGAATGCCTAGCCTTGCAGATTTCATTGAATCTCTCACACAAGAACAAGATAAATTGGTGATGATGGGCACCATCAAACCTTCCAAAGACCAAGCTCTGGTTGTTGGAGATTTGAGGGTGGATTCAAAATACAAGAAGAAATATAAGAAGCCACCTGAGCAAAAGAGAGACAAGAACAAGTCTCCAGAGGAGCCCCAAGGTTCCAAGAAAAACTTCCAGAAGAAGAAGAACAAAGGAGAAATGAGCAAGTGTGCATACTGCAGTAAGGGCAATCATCCTGAAAGCTCCTGCATGAAGAAGCAAATTGACATGCTGACCCAACTCCTAGATAAGAATGGCATCTCTCTTCCTGATAGCTCAAAGAAGAGGGAAGGAGGATCAAATTCAAAAGACAGAGAGAGAGTTCATGCATTGGTTGCTGGAACATCAAGCTCACCTAGTTTCATCATTGATTCTGGAGCTTCAAGACATATGGTTTTGACCAAGGAAGCATTCACCTCACTTGACATGTCAAAAGGTCCACCAATAGTACTAGGAGATGAATCTCTCATTGAAAGTTTGGGCAAAGGGAGGATTGATCTTGACCATGGTAGGTTTAGCAATGTATTGTACGTTCTAGGTCTTGCCTCTAACCTCTTATTAGTGTATCAGATGACCCACACAGGGTCTCCAAAGAAGGTAATATTATCCCATGATGAAGTTGAGGTCACATAGATCTCAAGTGGTAAATTCATTACAAAAGGAGTTGCAAATCACACTTCAAAGGTATACATGTTCTCACACTTCCTACCCTACTCAAACCCCTCTGCTCTTTTGATTCATGCTAGTGAGGAAAGCAAGCTTTGGCATGAAATATTTGGCCACCTTAAATATAAGTATCTTTTTGATCTTAGTGAAAAAGAAATGGTCATAGGGTTACCAAAGATAAAGTTTTCCAAAGGAATCTGTCAAGGTTGCATCTTAGGAAAACACCCAGAGCATAAATTTGAGAAAGCTAGTCATGAGAGAACCTCTACACCTCTTGAGTTTATCCACAGTGATGTTTCTGGCCCATTTCCTCATATGTCAATGAATCAGGCCAAATATGCATTGACATTCATAGATGACTTTTCCAAGTACTACTAGGTTTACTTCCTGAAACACAAGTCTGAAGTTTTTGGCCTCTTCAAAGTTTTTAAGGCTTTGGTTGAAAACCAGTATGGGAGGAAACTCAAGGTCCTCGGATCTGACAATGGTGGTGAGTATGTCAATTCTGAGTTCATTCAATATTGTGCAGAAGTAGGTATTCAGATGCAGCATTCTATCCCTTACACACCACAGCAAAATGGTGTTGCTGAGAGGAAGAACAGATCACTGAAAGAGATGGCAACCTGCATGATGGAGGCTAAGACTTTGCCACCAAAGTTTTGGGCCGAAGCTATAAAATGTGCAGCCTATATCCATAATAGGGTGCCTCATAAAAATATTGATTGTATGTCTCCTTTCGAAGCATAGAGTGGGCACAAGCCAGATGTGACCCATTTCAGGATTTTTGGCTCAAGGGCTTGGGCTAGAATTCCAACAGAAAAGAGGAAGGATTTGCAGCCCCAAAGCCAAGAGTGTCTATTTGTTGGGTACTCTGAATATTCAAAAGGGTACAATATGATCAATTTGAGCACAAACAAAGCCTTCATTGAAAGGAGTGTTCAGTTCCAAGAAGAGCCTTTAGCAGCAGTGGAAGTTGGAGAATCCTCTTCACCACCAGAACCATTGAATGTAAGTGAAGAGATAGTTGAGTTTGCTGATTCTGATATGTCTGATAATGATGATTTAATTGCATATCCGAACAGTCTTACAAGACCAAAATGGGCAGCTTATACCATTCATGCAGCTGGAGAACTAGCTGGAAATCCTAATGATCCTAGGAGGACTAGATCTCAGTTTGAGAGTGCTCTGTGTATGAAAGAACCTTTGTTTGTAGAGAAATGCTATCTAATGGTTGAATCAGACCCACATACATATGAATATGTGGCACATGATCCAAGATGGCAAACAGCCATGAAAGAAGAGTTCATCTCACTCCAGAAGAACAACACTTGGGAGCTGGTTGATCTTCCCCCAGGGAAGAAGCTAGTTCAGTGTAAGTGTGGAAATTGAACCTAGTGATAGAACAATTACACTCACAACAATTATCAATTGTAGATGCAAAATCACTCGCAAAAGAGACTGAATATGGAGCTGAACACTAAACTGTATTGAATAAGTGTACAATAGCCAACCCTGTAACATCATAGGCTGCCACAATAAATAATTACATAAGGGATTCGAATGCATGAGGAGGCAATTCGAATCTAGTCAAAAGCAAGCTTACTAAAATTAAGCAAATCCCCCATAGGTGCATAAAGCAGTTTCCAAAACTGTCAATGAGCTCACGAATTGGCAAAAGCACTTAGGAAAGCTAAAAGATAATGGAAGGACAACTCATACATGCTTTTCATAGGAGAAAAGAGTGGAGGATGTGGAGGACAAAAGAGTAGTTAACCTCACCTAGTCAAACTTTCCCAATTGTCTTAAAGCACTGAAAAAGTAGGCAATAAAGCAGAAGAAGAAGAAGTGCACTAGGAAGGCCAGGAATAAAACATATTTGATTCCACGAGCTTTCCCAAGTGCTCCATGAGTCAAAATTAGCAAGTTTGACCACTATGGATGTGTAGATGACAACTTGCATAAGGTGGAACATGGAAACTAGGAAAATAAGACAAAAATGGATTAATTAATGTCTAAGGTAGATAACTATGGGTTGATTATTCTAACACCCCCCCTTAATCCTAATTTATGAGTAATATATTAGAAAATTATAGGGCCTAGCAACAAGGCTTAGTCACCCTTTACATACTGCATGTCCATTTAACCAAGGAAAGAGGCAAAAAACCAGTGGGAAAATCATCCCTTAAACATGGACTGTAAAACAAAATTTGGAAGTCTTGTCTTCACTCATTCTTCACAGCATGATCAGCAATCCCCAGCAGTGATTTGAGATTGCTGAAGGTCATCTCACAAAATGCTTTGGTGAAGATATCAGCTACTTGTTCTGAAGTTGAACAGAAGAGTAGGTGAATGGTGCCATCATGCACAAGCTCTCTGATGTAGTGCATATGGATCTCAATGTGTTTGGTTCTCTGCTTCTAAACTGGATCATTGCAGATTCTAATGGTACTCTGATTATCATAGTAGATAGTAGTTGAGTATTCTTATTCGAAGCCACACTCTCCAAGTAACCCCTACAACCATAAACATTGAGTTGCTGCATTTACAACTCCTCTGTACTTTGCCTCTATAGATGAGAGTGCAATGGCACTCTGTTTCTTTCTTGACCAGCTGATTGGCCCTTTTGCAACCATGAACACATATCCTGATGTTTACTTTCTGTCTGTGCTATCACCTGCCCAATCACTGTCAGTAAAACCAATCAAATCAAGATCAGATTTAGCTTTATAGAAGATCCCATGTGTCCTTGTTCCCTGAACAAAG
>LPNX010832151.1:171025-274184 GCA_001517045.1 Pseudotsuga menziesii
GTCAGGAACCTACAAATACATCTTCATATTGCAAAGCATGGGACCATAATGTGGAGCAATGTTCTCAGTTGATTGTGAAGTGGCAAGCTCAGATTGACGCGGTTCCTAACCCTGTGAAAAATATGAATATGAATAAAAATCCTAACCTTAATGTTTAGATGATTGTCGCTGAGCTGAGATAGCTGAGCATTGCTATCATAATATGAGGAGGTTCTATGACCAGAGATAATCAGAATATACTGCAAGAACAATTGCAACCGCAGCCGCAGGTGCAACCAGCAGCGCAGAAGAAAGTACCATTCGACGTTAAAAAATAGAAGCAAGTATTTTTCATGTGCGACCAAAATTTGTAGACCCGAAATAGCCGTCGACATCAGTTGACGTCAGAGAGATGCTTGAAAACTTCCAACATCTATTCCAAAATCCGATTCTGAAAAATTTTAGTAAGCTCAAGTCGTTTCTGTCAAGTTGCTCAACAATAATTCAAGATAAATATGCTATCACAGAACTACAAGAACTAATAGAAGAAACCCCAGTAGAGTCACAACCTAGAAGGAAGTTTAACCATGTTAAGAAGAAATTCAAAATGGGGCATGAGTTAAGAATGAATGCACAAATATGGGATTATGACATCGATTACATCATTCTAGACCTAGGGTCGGACGTCAATATTCTGACATGACAGACCTGTGAGAGGATGGGAAAACCACCCTTGGATTGGTCCCCTATCCAGTTGTGACTTGGAAATTAGGTGAGGTTCCTACCAATTGGTAGGTTGAGTCAAGTACCAATCGAAATTGAAGGGCTCTATACATTTGCAAACTTTGAATTAATCAACATTGTTAATGACACGAACCCATACCCCGCGCTGCTGGGGATAGATTGGGCTATAGATAATCATACCATTATAAACTTCAAGAAAAGGATTTTCTCATTTGATGATGATGAGATGAGGGTAGTGTTTCCCATTGATCTATTGGAGGGACAGAGGTATGTCGAACTTGTCAATAGAGAAGGGCAGGGTCACTATCTAGACATTATCTACAATGTCAACACCTTAAAATATGATTATGTAAACACTACAGCGAATGGAAACCTGAGCTACATAAGTGTGAGTTCATGCACATCAGATTCGGGAGAGGCCTTAGAAAATTGACAAAACATATTGCATGAAATGTCTATGAGACGATGCACCAGAGTTACTCGAACTGTGCGACAGGTGGAAAATCGGTTGAGGGAGTTACCCACATATGAGGGATTTCCTAATTTTGTAGCCTTCCTCACCGAGTTTGAAGGACTCGTAACAGAACCACAATGCTTGCCTACGTTGGGATATGTATTGAATGTTATGCCTTCCAGATGGTGGGGTACACATAATCAATCCATATCAGAATGGCCATAGTGCAAAAGATTGTTGGAGGTTAGATTCGGCGCAGAAGTCACAATCGTAACCTAGAAGTACATAGGGTTGTCAAACCCTGTTGAGCACCTTAATCAATGTCGCACATCATTTTCAGAATACCCGCGATAGGAATGGGTCCATAATTTCATTCATACACTAGAAATGACACCTAGAAGCTGGTATACATTCATAGAGTTGCAACAATGAACTAAAGATTTGGATGAGGTGGTCACGCAGTTTGCACACACCTTCTTATTTACCGATGAGTAGCTGACAATAGATGCTATGCTTCAGATGATCAAGGAAAATATATTTGTTGAAATCCCTGTCGAAGTAGCAAGTTCTCATCAATGCAACGTGACTATCCAGCAATTGATGGCTTGCTACAATCTGGTTGGAGAACCGGATGATGATCCGACTAACATAAATATACTAGATTCAGAGGGAAAATGCACAATTGAAGGAAGTGGCATTTCGAGCAACTAGTTTCTTAAGCTGCTCAAAGTGAAGAAAGTGAACATTGGATCGCCGGAGAACCCAAATTTCGCTAATATAGGATTTTATTGGGACGATGCGATGGTATCAAAGATCACAGACTTGCTGCATGAGTTTCAGGACCTATTTTCTACCAACTTCTTAGAGATTAAGGGAATAGTGGGAGACTTGGGAGAAATGAAAATACACCTAAAACCATATGCTAAACCATTTAAGTAGTGAACATATAGGTTGAATCCAAGGTATAAAGACAAGGTAAAAGCTGGATTGGATCGCATGCTTGACACATGAATCATTGAACCTGTCAAGGATTCGGAATGGATCATCCCTATAGTGATCCAGGATAAGAAGACAACAAGCAAGGTTGGGATCTGTGTCAGCCTAAGGAAGTTGAACGATGCATGCCTACATGATCCATTCCCAACACTGTTTACAGATGAAGTACTTGAAAGCATCGGAGGGCGAGAGATGTATGCATTCATCGAAGGATTCTCTGGCTATCATCAAATCAAAATCGTGAAGGAGGATCAACATAAAATGACCTTCGTCAAATAATGGGGATGCTACTAGTATACGATAATGCCCTTTGGACTCAAGATTCCACCTGCTATTTTTTCTAGAATAGTAGTATCTGCTTTTAAAGATTTCATACATAAATTTCTTGAGGTCTACTTTGATAATTGGAATGTGTTTTGTCTAGAAAGAGACCATATTGAGAGTCTTCCCATGATGCTGAGCTACTGTTTCCAGTATCATATCACGCTTAATTAAAAGAAATGTATTTTTTGCACACCATTTGGTGTACTATTGGGTCATGTCATATGTCACGACGAAATTTTGGTCGACCCAGCGAAAGTTGCGATTATCCTTGACTTACCACCACCTAGATTAGTAACGCAACTCAGATCAGTGTTAAGACACACATGCTATGATAGAAAATTTATCAGAGGATATGCAGAGATAACTATAGCCATGGAGAAATTGTTGAAGAAAGACGTGAATTTTTAGTGGGAGTAGGATTTTCAGGAAATATTGGAAAAATTAAAGAACAAGATGGCCACTTCGCCAATACTTTTATTTCTAAACTGGAAGAAGTAATTCCATTTTCATGTCGACGAGTCGTCTGTTGCGCTCTGCATAATCTTGATGCAACCAGGTGAGGGTGTGCTTGACCACCCTATTTATTTTGCTAGTAGAAAACAGTCGACGGAAGAGAAAAATTACACAACGATAGAGAGAGAAGGCCTGGTCATGGTTTATGCACTGCAGAAGTTCTGACACTACTTTTTGGGTGGACATTTCAAAATGTGCACTGATCATTTGGCTTGAAAATACTTGGTCAACAAGCCAGTGTTGGGGGGGAAGATTGTTTGATGGCTTCTCCCGTTTCAAGAATTTGACTTTGAGGTCATTGTTAAATCTAGACAACTGAACGTTGGACCTGATCACTTGTCGAGGATATAAAGTGGTGAAGAACCAACCAGTTTGGAGGATAACTTGCCTGATGTGCAACTATTTTCATCACCATGATGGATGATCAAAATAAGGATTTTAACTTTGTCATACACTTCTTGAGCATAGGCTATGTGCCTGAAGGATTCTCCGCTACACAGAAGAAAAATTTGGTCGTCAAAGTTGCTAATTATATGTTGATTGTGGGACATCTATACAAGTTGGGCACTGATGAAATACTACGATGTTGTGTCTTTGACTATGAATGAAAGTGGGTAATGAGTGAAGCACATGTTGGTGTCACAAGAGGACACTATGATGGAAAGGAAACTATGTGTAAGATAATACAAGCTAGCTTATGGTGTCCAACTATACACATGGATACTAAGAGATTATGTCAGTGCTGTGATATCTTCTAGAGAATAGGAAAAATCGTCGTGTTGTGATGAGATGCTGCTTGCACCACAGATAACCCTCCAAACCTTTGATAAGTTGGTTGTTGACTTCATAGGACTGATCATTCCACCAAGAAAGAGGATTGGCACACACTACATTATAACTATGACATACTACTTAACCAGATGGGATGAAGCCGCACCTATTAAATATTTCATCGTTGCGGCTGTGACAGAAGTTTTTATTTGAAAATGTGGTGACCAGATTCGCATGCTCAAAAATCCTCCTAAGCGACCAAGGTATGCATTTTGTTAACAAAATGATTGCTGAACTTACTGCAGAATTCCAGATTCAACATAGAAAGATGACACCCTATCATCCTCAGGTGAATGGAATGGTTGAATCCTTTAACAAGATTCTGGAGAATGAATTAACCAAAGTATGCAATGTGCACTGAGATGATTGGGATCAGAAAGTTTCAGTTGTGCTATGGGTGTACCGCAAGACTTGCAAGCAACTAACAAGGAACACTCCATTCAAACTGATGTATGGATAATAATAATTGTTGCACTAATAAAAATGACCGATGGAGATGCTGTTGAGAAAAGGTTGTCATAGCTCATTCAAATGGAGGAAGAATTCTTCGTCACAGGATTCCATCAAAACATAGAGAAGAAAAGGAAAAAATCATGGCATGATCACCATATTAGGACTAAGAATTTCAAAATTGGAGGACTTGTTGTGTTGTATGACGGTAAATTTTACAAGCATCTAGGTAAATTGAAGACGCATTGGATAGGGCCATATGTGGTCACGCACATTACTGACACAGGTGCAGTGAAATTGCATAAGCTAGATGGAATGTTAGTTGCAGGAATGGTAAATGGTAGTCACCTGAAACCATACTATGATGGCCATGACATTCCTGGGTAAGGTCGCGTCATACGGAAAAAAAAAAAAGGAAAGGAAACTGGTACGTCACACATTTGCGGCAGAAATATGCAAATTGCAATAAAGAGAAGGAATGAAAACTGGTCGTCATTAAGGCGTGGATATCTGGAAATATTCAGGTAGTTAATGATAGCAAAACATCATTAATTCGACAAAATACGAGGAAAATTGCAGCATTCATTTTGGTCCCATCAGTCGTCTCCACCATAACTACCCTGACAGGTACAGATCAGAACTCGAGTATGTGACTTAATGTTGGAATGCGTCAAATGAGAATCCCATGTGATCAATAAAATGTCAATCTGCCACCGAATGATCACATACGGGACAGGTGCATCCCTACAAGTACGAGAATTCATTGACAAGAATTATTTTACATGCACAGAGAGAAGAAGAGTGAACCAGAGCTTGTCAGAGAGAGAACCGAAACTCATGGTTATTTACATTTCTAGTGCCAGTGAGTAATCAGAAGTTACCATCGCTTCATCATGCCTATTGAAGAGATCACATCGTCGAAATTCCAGCAGAGAGAAGAAGAACTAGAAACAATGGTGTGGAAAATTCCACAAATAGCTCCCCCAGCTGACTCGGCCCATGTCTCAACCCCTGGTTTAGGCTCTACACCAGGCCCTATTTAGAATCTGACTGTTAATCCACTAGTTGTAGGTCCATGACCGTTCATACCGCACATGGATAGGCTCGAATCATCAAGGACAAACATCTCAAAGAAGCGTAAGGCTAAAGCAACTAAGGACATCCCTACCGAGGAGGCACCATAGTCACCACCATGAAGAGACATGGGTGAAACCATAGAAGAGAAGAAATTGTTACCACAATATATTCTCCCAAGGAGAGAAGAGGCACTGGAAGTGAAGCTTCCAACGAAATCGCGCTCCTCTTTAGCGACACCCTGGATCCCTGTTGATGGATATACTGCTAAAGTTGGCTAAGATACAGTTCAAGGATATCGATATGCACAAGTAGGTGGGCCTGGAAAGGAAAAATTACATGGTCATGCTTCCATCTGTGCCGCCTGAGCCGTAGTTTCTCTTCGCAATGTAGTGGGAAAAACGTATTGAAAGCATGGGCCTACTCAACCTGCTGCTTATGTCACACTTTGGTTAGAGCACGCAAGTAAGTATATGTGTGCAACAACTCCTCATTTCTTTTCACAGAGGATATTTATGGATTGATCAACCCTACCCTGTCAACATCGATCTCATCTCATCAATAATGGGTCTGCTGAAGCAATGGCACGACCCTGCATCGTATCTATGCACAAATATAGATATGAAGAAAATGAAGCAAAAAAATGACTTCCAACATGCAGGTAGGGGATTCCTCATTGCCCATATAGTTGACAACACGATGAGGTTTGCGACAAAAATCTTGTCTTGCAAGTTGCTGCACAATATGCGGCCCACCAAGTGCACTACCGGAATGATAGAACTTGCAAAGAAGTGCACAGTGGGCATGATATTCAAGTGGTCACAATACTTGTTGAATGAACTACTAGAGGATGCAGAGCAAGCATAGGAGGACAAAAAGGCCAAATTCCACTACTCTTGGATTCTCATCTTAATTTCTTTCATTGTTTGTTCGAACCCACTTGACTACCATCCATTGGATGTTCTGCTGCTTTTCCTTGGCTTAAAGTATCAGAACCTCTGGGAGGATAAGGATGACATGATCAGGAAGAAGGACAATAACATTGACTTATTTTTGCATGCCGATGTGCTCCGCAGTGTAATAAAGAAACAACATAGAGTAAGGGCAGTGACAATGCATAAATACTCATCCTTTATAATTTTCTAGGATGGTGTCCACAGCATGATTCTGGAACCACAGCATGACTCCAAAAAATAAGAGTTGTTGACACGGTTAATGATCACCGACGCGGATGTAGAAATGGCCATCCAGGAGTGGCCTGTGGAATGGTCCATCTCGGTTGAAATACCAATGGACTAGGAAGAAAATCAGGGAAATGGCCAAGGAAAGGGCTAAGGATATGGCTAGGACGATGACCTAAAAAATGATGGGGGTGATAGGAAAGATAACATGTCACAGGAGGAATACGATGATGATGATGACAGTGAGCACAACGCTGATGAAAATGATGGAGAAGACACGCTGACTGATGAGGATGTGCAGAACCAGTGGTGAGAATAGGAATAGGAGCATGCATGCACACATAAGAAACAAAAATCTAACAAAAAAACTAATACGATCAGCTTGGACAAGGAGGATATGGGCTTGCTTACAGATGTTGTCGCAGAAGTAGAAAAGACCAGCTTAGAGGGAATAAGTACACAATAGATGCAAGTGGCCAACTAAATCATCGAGCACGTCAACAAGATCACAGAGGCCATCAATGACGTAAAAACTAATGTCGACACTGAGCCATATGGCATTGATCCTAGAGATACATTAGTCATGCCACTATTGTTTTCGACCCTCAAGCTCGAATTACAGGCGAAATCATTGGAGTTAGGTACAAAGGAGTATGATGATGTTATCAAGGCAATATGGATGTTGACGCTAGATTTTTCCAAACTAGCATTGGCCTATGTATATGCCATTCAGCATGTAGCCGCAATAGATCTCAGGATCAAAGAAAATGCTCTTGCATACCAGGATGCAAAGAAGACAAGGAATGTGAAAGCACGCAAGGTCCTCCTAAGGGAAAAGGAGCAGCATATTAAGACACATGAACATAGCAGGCTTGCACTTGCCGAAGCCATCGAAAGCGTCGTCACAGAGTTTCCCTCGGAAGAAGGCTAGGAATATGAGGATGTAGCCACAAAGGTCGGTTAGTTATCAAAGATTATGATAGAGCTTAGAAATAAAGTAGAAGACCTTCAGGCACAGCAGATACCAAGAACACCTCCTGAGGTGCTTGAAGAGTGCAAGAAAAAAATCATCTAAGGTTGTTGAGAGGATAAGGAAAGGATAACAACTCTGTACTGAGGAATTTGAATCCATTTTTCCGACATGGGAATTTCTTCTAGATGATGATGTCATGGAGAAGATCAAGGAATATGCGCGGCAGGATGAACTAGAAATTACAACGGTCAGGGAAGACATGAAGAAGTTGCTACTTAAAGAGAAGGTTGCAAAGATATCCAATCCTAAGAAGTTGTAGTAGGAGGTAAAGACTTTGCGTGACAAGGAGTAGATTTGGAATGATGAGGTAAACGTTCATTAATCGAAAGCAGAATGAGCTACAATGCTTATTCAGCATGTATAGAAAAAGCTCCAATTTATCACTCAGTCATTGGAAGAAGGACCGTCAGAACATATCGGTTTTGACCATGTGGAACATTTGGATAAGAAATCTAAAGAGGTCAAGAGGAATTTTCCTGGGTGCAACAAATTTTGAAGGAATTTCAGGACAAGATTGGTCTTGTGGTGCAAATTGCGCCAGAGACTTAGAATTTTTCCATAGGCTTAAATTTTTCTTAGTGGCTTGGGATGATCCACATGTGAGTGTTGGGGGCCTATTGGGATAGGAAAAGTGCATAAGGAAGAAGCCGAAGCACAAGTGTGATAGAGGAAAAGCAGGCACGCGATGAGAGAAAATCAAGTAAAGAATGGAAAGCAGGCGGAGAAGAGAAAAAGCTGCGTTGTAGATGGGTGCGATAAAGGAAAAAGTGTACCTAAAGAGGCATGTAGAAGATTAAAGGCTGGATAGGTGTAGGTCAAGAAGGACTGCAGGAGTTCGAGTCGATGGAAGACTAAAGGAAAGTTTTGCAGCTAGTTATGACCTATATGGGAAGACTGAAAGACGTTTCCGTGGCTAGTTACATGGCCATGATTAATGTAATGCGCGACTTTCGTGGCTAGGTGTTGTACAAGAATAAACACCTTATAACCAAAGGTCTAGGGTTACCAAAATAATCTTAAGACTTGCAGGAAATCAACTTTAGAGTACAGAAAGGAAATAAAAAGATGGGGTAGACTCACCCGATTCACGAAGGTTGATCCTAGCTTTGTCCTCTTCCGCTCTGCTTCTCCTCCAAATCTTTCAGGGGTGTTTCTCCTTCACCTATAAAGAGCAAATCCTCCAAGTGCAAGCTTATACATGTATATAGGGAAGGTTAGATAAACAATATATAGAGTGCTTAATAATAAATATTCATCAAACCATGATACATGAAATACATTCAAAACACATTTGGAAGAAGGATTCTCTTTATTAACAATAGTGAATGAGTTAAGATTACAACCCAACGCCTAAGACAAGGACTCCTCTACAACCAAAGGATTCTGAGTTCCACTGCTCCAAAGACTTCTGAATAGACACCACCAGCATAACTTTGCTCTCCAAGTATGATTGATTAATACCCTCCCCAAGGCCTTTATTTATACTAAGTGAAATAAGGTAGTTTCTAGGGTTGAGGAGGTTGAGACAGTTAAGATGGTTATAGTTAAGGGCTTAACAAATCTCAAATAATCGCGATTTATTATTTTTAATGTCAAAGGAAAGTGTACGCAGGTATTGATACTGGCAACCCGCATATGACACACGAGTTTCTCTAAGGGAATCCCACGTACATATCTATACACGGGTTGTAATTACAAATACTTGCGTACAGTACGCAACATGCTATAGGAAAATTCGCGTATGTACGTGGGTTGCATGTAGGAAAAGGCGCGTACAGCAACTGACATGTTCAAAGGTAAAAATGGCAAGCTGGATGGATAATGAATGTATTTCATAACATGCAAATCTATAGTGTTTTAGGCAACCTTCAATCCATAAATTTCCTTTTTTGTGCCAACATAGGAAATGTCGGCACTCGGACGGAGAAGTGCCATTTGGGTGGATAACAAATTCCCCCTAATGTGTGAGGTCAGAGGGAAGCGATGGCCGAAATACATTATAATATTTATCTTTGGAGAACTCAAAAATCCAATGGAGCAGAGGTAGTACCTGAAACAAATACATAATAATGTCATATACAAAGTCATATCTGAGGAGGCTATGTTCAATATACTGGAACACTAGCTCCTTTACAATGTTTGAGTACATCATATGATACGGGTACGAAACCACATATGTTACAAAGGTGGATCAAAGCCACAATATACAATCATGATGAGTCTTCAAAGATCTGGAAGCTGTGTACATAAATGGAACATAATATTGTGCAACTTAGTCCATAGGTGAGGAACTAAGGTCTTCATAAACAATCCCAAAGAACCAGTACAATCCAAGCCATGTGAATAAATGTAAGCTGAAGTTCAACATGGAAAGGATTCAACAGTTTGTCAATCAATAGGTGATAATCAACAATTGAAGCAAAGGAATCCACCAATGATAAAACTAAATCCTGAGGTACTATCGTCAAAACTCCAGGTCTTCGTCATCAGGAAGTACTGAAATGGAACCATGCTGTGATAAGTAAGGAAATAGATCCTCCAACGGATCACAAGAGTGACTAGGAATTGAGCAAAAGAAGGGAGACACAATAGATAATAGATATAACATTAATGGGATCAGGATAAAGATCAAACATTGGGTTGAGTCCTTGAACAATGAGCACGACACAGAGATGTCCCAAGGAAACTTTTAACTCATAGATAGAACAACTAGACTTATCTGTCATGTAGGAGACATGATCAGATTCCCCAGGTATAACGGACAAGAGGAGGAGTAGTAAACTCGAAGTAATAGCTGAACTGAAAGTGAACACTGAGACATGGGTATCGAAAAAAATAGAGAGTGCTATGTTCAAGGATGACATTCTACCACTAACTGAAAACAAGAGAAAACTTCTTCCTTACCTTCCCTGTTAAATTTTAACGAGTCCAGGAAAGTCAACTCAGATCCCTCTTCATTTTTTAACAAGATTGAAGAGAAGAGAAAATAATGCTTGATAGTGTCACTGATTCATGGATTTAATGAGCCTGAACTAGTACATGCTCAGTTGGTGTTTTCACATTTAGAGAGTCTGAAAACTCCAAAGAAGACTATAGGGGGGTCCTTTTTCATCCAATTTAGTCTCCTGAGGCCAAAAAAGTATAAAACATACCACAGAAGAACTCTCTTAACTTCTGTAGAAGAAAATGTGAACCTTTTTCGTACTTAGTTAGGAAGGTTCGAAAAAGGTTAAATTACCACCTACCCAATGCTCCTTCGAGAATAGCATGAATAGCTTCAGTTTTACGAGTCTGAAGGAAAGCAAAATCACTCGGAAAGATCCATTTGATTACGAGAAATGGGGCTTACAACAATAAACTCGTTGCTTTGTTCTTAAGTGTTTAACGAGCATGACAAAGACACAAAGTACACTTGGATTATTTTTCATGTTTAGGTCCAGAGCATGCAAAAGATAAAACTATGCTCATACCGGGAGTTCCTTTTCTGTAAATTTACTCCCTCAGGTCCAAAAAAGTGATAAACCTATGCCTGAGAATACTCTTCTCAATTCAAACAGAAAAGAGAGGGATCCTTTCTCATATTATTCTGCATGGTCCGAGAAAGAGATAACCTACCACCAATGCGGATGCTCATTCACATATTCTTAATGAGCTTAAATGGACAAGTTAACTCGGCAGTCAAGTTTTTTTTGAAGGAGTCAGACCTGGGCCTAAAGAAACTCCATAAGGGCGGGGAGTCCTATAAAGGGATAGCTTGTAAAAAGAGATTAAAAAGAAGCTATATTTGGCGTGAAAAATAGCTAAAAGGATACCCCTGTACCTGAAACAACGACGGCATGAGTATCAAAAGACAACATAGGTTTCAAAGGAGGATACTCATGAAAAAATGGGTCCTATCCACGGAAGAACAATGGTAAAAACAGGGAACTAATGGTTTAAAATACCATAGTCCATGGAAAAATGTTGATTTCTAAGGTTAATGTGGATTGAGTATAGATGCAAAAAATGCATTGGAAATGTCAAAACCACCCTATGGGAGCAAAAAACACTTTATAATGATGAAAAACCTATTGCAAGGCAAAAAGAGATATGGTATTAGTTGAATAGATTTCTAACTATAGGAAAAAACCCACTTTAAGAAATAAAATTTCTATAAATAGTTCAAAATCAAAACAAAACTTACCATTTTCAATTTTAGCCATAAGAAGCAAGTTTTTATCTCTACCTTCATTCGATCAGTGTGGACAATCTAGTGGATGAAATCCAATTCCGCAAGTTGTAGGTAAGCCTACACCCCGAGCTCTTCAATTTGATCCTAGCAATTTTCAATTTTGAGTCCCAATTTCATTGTTTGAAGAATCCTAAAGCATGTCACGGCACGTACGTGGGTTCACAGTGTAAACACTCACGTACACGCATTCTGTACGCGGGTTTCCTTTAGATATAGTCATGTACAGTATGTGACATGTCTAACTAAACAGTTGCGTGTACTGCATGAAGGATAAAAAGCTAATTTTAAGGCAAAAATTTTGAAATTTTATATGAAATTGATGAATCATTATACTTGTTTTGCTAGGTGTGAAGATGGTGTTGGAATGGAGGGAATGAGAACATGAAAATATGGACCAAGAAGCGCTCCAAAGTGCGCCCACCGTACATGTTTTACGAACAAGTGGGTTATTAAAGTTCTTTTGCACATCACCCATGCGGGCCAATGTCCGTCTATTGGAGTTCATTATAAACTACTGGGATCATGATTTAGGGATGTTTGACATACAGGGTGAGACTTTGGAAATTAATTTCGAGGACAAATATTTTATTACCGGCCTGTCACGATGAGGAGCACCATTCAAGTTAGAGGGCATCGGCAGGGGCGGTGATCCTTTAAGTGTCCAGAACTGCATTGATGTGTTTTGCACACCAAGTACCCAGAAGAGAGGGAGTTGTGTCCCTATTGCACATATCCGTGATTTCACACTACAGGTATTGACGAGCACCATCATGAGGATTGCAGGATCCTATTCATTACATTTAGCTACATGGAACCAAATGAGGTTGGCGGTGGATTGTATGCAGGGTGCCCTCTATGACTGGTGTTCAGGAGCTATCTCCATTATGAAAAGACAACTCTTTGATTGCAAGAGAGGAAGGTGAAAGAACTTTGGGTATTCTAGCATATTGATTTCCTTCTTCGAGAGAGAGTACCAGGGTTGAGCCCCGCCATACCCCTACCAGTTTGATCTCCACGTCAGCCAAGGATGAGTAGATGGGGAGACATCTTCCTCCATCAAGGAGGAGGAGACATAGTGTAGAGTGTGTACGATGATGACTTCTTTATCTGGTGGGAGCGACAGCTACCGGCACTAGAGTAGTTTCCGTATGCCGGCATGGATTTTCGAGGTGATCTAGACCTTGTCCTCCCTCCAGGAGGAGCATGGGGAGAGCTAGGTAATTTTTTTTTAATTTTTAACATTTTTTAAATTTTATGAATTTTAAAATGATAGATATATACATATGTCTACAAGTCTTAATCCTATAAACATGTCAAAATGAAGATATTGGACTGGTCCGCCCTGAGGGGCATCCACATATGTTTGTTTGTCCTATTGTAGGCGAAGACCCAGGGCTTATTAAGGTTCTAGAGGGGAAGCTGTCTAGGCTTACCCAAAGAGTTCCCACTTTGTGGATAGAGCATATCCCGGTCGTCATACAGGAGTTTGTAGTTGGAGTTCCACTTGTCTGGTTACGCCTTTTGAGGCGAGTGGCCAAAGCAGTTCTTGTATACATAGATGTTGTGGAGGCTGCTGAAGCTGAAGAGGCTGAGGAAGCCAGAGTACAAAGAGACCATGGGGACCAAGGTGGTCCAAGTGACCAGCATGGTCCTGCTTAGATCTAGGACATTTTGATGGACTGCGATCCAAATTTTGTATATTTTTGTATATTATACAGTTATGACTGGATCTGAGGATCAGACTCGACCTATCTATGGATAGATACTTACATATATATATATATATATATATATATATATATTGTTGTCGGTTTAATTACAAGTGTTTTTTATGTGCATGCTGTATATTTTTATGAAATGTGTGTTAGATGCCAATCTAAAATGTAATTAGCATATGCATCAGTCAATGAATTCTGATTTCTTGGAATGTGATTGAATATAATAACTTCAAAATTTCTTTCCAATAACCTAATTTGCATGAACTAATGTAATAGAATAGGGTTTTGCACCTGATAAGCTTGATTGAGCTGGGAAACCACCAGTTGAGAGTCCAAATGGACTTTGAGCTGGGTGACACCACGTGACAAAGAATCCCATAGAAGCTCAATTACAGCCCTATACTCAGCAACATTATTAGAAGCAGGACCTAAGCAAGCACCTCCTACGGCGACTAGCTGTATTGAGGGAGAGTAAATGACCCATGCTACTGAAGCTAGATTACAAGTGTGGCGACTGGCGCCATCGGTGAAACCTATATACCTCTCAGAAGACATCTACAACAACCAGCAGATGGTATAAAAAACAAAACCAACAAACTAATGTACATAAAAATACATACAATAAAAATACAAGAAAAAGTGCTAAGCCTAAGCATAGTACTTCTTCAGGTAGAGCCCATTTCTAGGCTCAGGTAGCTTATTCCCATCAAAATCAATGAACTCATATGCGCCCTTCTTTAAAACCTTCGACACGACATAAGGTCCTAACCACATGGCCTTGAATTTTCCTACCCCCAGGGGTTCTTTGTCTTGGTCCCAAAGCAAGACAAGTTCCCCCTCAGAGAAAACCTGAGGTTTGACCGATTTATCATATTGATTTTTGACGCTATTCTTGTGAGCTTGATTAGCAGTCAACGCATCTCTATGTTGTTCATCGAGATGTTCTAAATGTACCAGATTTTTCTCAAGCTCTGTCGTATCGGGTAACACATGAATAGTTATTTTTAAAGACGATATTTCACACTCAATCGGGGTAACTGCTTCCACTCCATGGACGAGTTGGAATGGGGAGAAACCCGTAGCAATTTTTACATTAGTTCGGTAGGCCCAAAGAGCAAGATATAGCATGATGTGCCAGTTAGAATGGGCTGCATCAATTGTACGTTTAAGGATAGTCTTTAAAGTCTTGTTTACAGCCTCAACCTGGCCGTTTGCTTGCGGATAGTACGAAGATGAATGTTCTTGTCTGAATCAGAGCATAGTGGTTAGTTCCGTCATCATGATATTTTGAAAATGACTGCCATGGTCAGTGACAATCACTTTGGGTATACCAAACCATGCTATAATTTGATTGAATATGAAGAAAGCTGCGGTTTCCCCGTCTGCTTTAAAAGTAGGCATTTCCTCTACCCATTTCGTAAAATAGTCAACAGCGACAATAATATATTTATGCCCCCCAGCCGAGGCTGGGTTACATGTCACGTAATCAATCCCCCATTTCATGAAGGGGCCTACCGAGACAACGGGAAACAATGGAGCGGGATGTGACCGCATTTTCCTGGCATAAAGCTGACAAGGATGACATGGATTCACTACTTCCACACAATCTTTGAAGATTGTGGGCCAAAAATAACCGGCATGTAGTATCTTCTGGGCCGTTGCTTACCCATATAAATGACCCCCACACGCTCCACTATGGGAATAATTCAGGACAATCTCCACTTCCTCATGGGTAAGGCATCGATGTAAAATGGAATCTACCCCTCTTTGATATAATGTATCTCCTATGATGAGGTAGTTCTTAGCATGAAGGCGTAATTTACATCGTTCCTCCCATGAGGAAGCTGCAGGATACTTAAAAGTCTGGAGATATATAAGAATATCCCCATACCAAGGATCAGAGGTGGATATCAAGAAGATGTGCTCATATGGGAATGAGTCATCTTCAACAGTTACATCTTCTTTAGTAGGAAATTTTGTTATAAGTTCAGCAAAAACTAAGGACTTTTTAGACTTAGCGGACTGAAAATCAAGTCAAACTCTTGGAGAATGACTATCCATTTGTTGAATTTTCCCCCAATAATCCGTCGGGACAAAACATATTGAGACGGATTCACATCCGCCACTACTGTTGTGGTCCTCAGTAAAATGTAGTGACGTAACCTCTGAATAGCATAGACAACTGCTAAGGCTAATTTCTCAACATGGGAGTACCTGAGTTCAGGTCTGGCCAAAGCAAATCTAAGATAGTAAACGACATGATCTACAAGATTATCGTCCTCCTAGACTAGCACTATGCCAATGGTCGACTCAGACGCAGCTAGATATAATATAAAATCCCTAGAATAATCTAGTGGACACAGTAAGGATGTCGACAGCAAAGCTTTTTTCAATGCCCTGAAAGCTAGTTGTGCAGTTTCATCCCATACAAATGGGGTGTCCTGTTTAAGCAGGTGCATGAAACCTTTGGTAATCTTGGCATAGTTAACAATAAAACGTCAAAGAAAATTAGACTTCCCTTGCAGGCTTTGAAGTTGCCTGATAGAATGAGGAGGAGGCAGATTTACAATGGCCTCTACTTTTAATGGATCCACCTGGATGCCTCTATTAGAGATAATGAACCCAAGCAATCTTCCTAACTCGACACAGAATACACACTTGTGGGGATTCAAGCGGATTTTATAATATCTGCATCTCTCAAATATCAACCATAAGTGATGTGGATGTTGAATCCTCTTACGAGAATGTGCAAGCAGATCATCAAGGTAAGGTTCGACAATGGCTTTAATATCATGGGAGTAAAAGTTCATAGCCCGTTGAAAGGTTGCCCCAACATTTTTCAATCCAAAGGGCATTTTATTGTATGCAAATGTACCCCAATGAAAAATGAAAGAACTTTTATGTTGGTCTTCTAGTTTTATTTGCATTTGATTGTATCTGGAGAAACCATCCATAAACGAGAACACTTCACTTCCTGCACAAGCATCTATATTCTGGTCTATAAATGGCATGGGATAGTTGTCTTGAGGATAGGCTTTATTCAAATCTCTGAAGTTAGTACAAATGCATATGGTCCCTTGCTTCTTATTAACAGGAACAAGGTTGGATACCCATTCTGTCAAAGCTATGGGATAAATAAAACCATCCTTCAAGAGTTTTTCAACTTCGGCCTTCACTGCCACCGCTTTGCACGGGTTAACAGGTATTAAATTTTGTCAAACAGGTTTAGCATCAGGATATGTTCGGATTTAGTGTTCAATAATCGATGGATCAATGCCTAGCATCTCCTCATATGACCATGAAAAGACATCACGAAATTCCTTAAACAAGGCAGTATAGATAGCAATCTCTTCAAGAGAGCAGTTTGCACCTATGTATATGTTTTCCATGACATCAAGATTTACAGAGATGTTAATAGGTATAGTGGCAGAAATATTTGCCATATTCCCCTCGGCAAACATTCCTTTTCTGGGTAAGGGATTGATGGGTGTATCAACATCTTTTGACAGTCTCATATGAAACTCTTGATTTTCTATTCTGCTTAGTTATAGAAGAAAATAGGATCGATGGTGAAGATCTTCACAGATCTTACCATGTCCTCTCATGGCTTCCAAGATGGCTTCATCAGAAGGTAAAACCATATCTAAATAGTTCGTAGAGTGCGAAGAGTTTTCCACCCATGCGGGAAAATAGACTTCTTCCAGGTCCTCCGAGACTATGAGAGGATTCGGAATGGGGTCAACAATGGTTTGAGTGATAGCTTGGTAAGATACTTCCACTATTGACAAGGGCACCTCTGGTTCGTGGGGGGAAGGGAGAACCCAAGGATCAGTCCTATCAACAATCGTGGCTATGGAATTCCCCACACTAGTAGAACCAATATAGTTAACCAGGGCTGGAAGATCAAATGTGCCCATCAGTGATGTGTACATTCCAGCCCCCAAGCTCTGTGCAGCAGGTTTGACCTGATCAACCAATGGCACAGTGGACTCATTAGACTCTAAATGGCCTTTTTGAGTAAAATCAAGTTGGTCAATAGTAACCAACTTTCCCTCATGTGGAAAAACCACTACACGAAAGACGGCCGACGCAATAGTGAACATAGCATAAGTCCAGTTTCTTCCCAGAAGCAATCTATAGTCCAAAGGTGCATCAATCACTTCCACCTCAATAGACACTGCTTTCCCTGCCAGCTTAATTTCAAAGTCCGGCAAGATACCATGCGGACGGAAGGACCTTCCATCGAAAACAGTAAGTAGAGTGTTTGACGAGACCAACTCTGGGGATCTAAGAGCTTTCCAACAAGACAAGGACATAACGCATGTAGAAGCACCCTCATCAACAACTTCCCTTCCAATGGTCTTTCCACCATGGATGACATCTATTGATAAGGCTACATGGTAAGGTAGGCGAATTTTAACATCAGACAAATTAAATTTTGCCTTGAGACTCGATGAGTCCATGCTACCTAAAGCTGTTAAGAGGGCATCCTGCTGGGCGGGACAACTCTGTAACACCTCTAAAGCTGACATTGCACACAGGATTTGGGCTAGATCTTCAACCATGGAGTAGTTTGAAGCATTAGGGTTATGCAAGGTCTTCTTGAAGACACCTTTCGATATCTTCGGCATAGTTTCAACAGGCTTCTCTATTGTGAGAGGGTTAGAAGTTTCACCTATAGCTTTACCCTTCTCAGAAGTCTCTTTCTCATAATTTTTATTCCTCATCTGTAACAAAGTCGAATATTGAACCATGTTGATATAGTTTGGGTCAGGGGCATTTTGAGTGCCCCCTGCTACATTAGAAGCTGAAGCAGAGTTCTGCCCTTGGGGAAAAGGATCCTTCAGGACAACCAGTTGTTGAGCTTTAAGCAGCTTCTGGGCTTGTTCCATAAGGGGAAAAAGGTGAGTAAGGTGATATTCGTGGCACAACTTACACGGGAACTTAACCTTCTTCTTTTATTTCTTGCCCCCATCAGCACTATTCATAGGTTTCTGCTTGTTTTGGTTTCCCTCTCCTTTCTTTCCTCTCTTTTTCTTCCCACCGGGATGCTGATTGCCCTTTTGAGAGGTCTGTGCAAAAACATTTGCACTCTGGGGGGAGGGGGCTGCCTCCACCGTAGACTGCTTAACGGACAACGGATGAAGTTGCTTAGCCAAAGACTCTATGGTGGGAGAGTTTACGGACCCAACCACACCATCGGCATGGGGTCTAGGCTTAGGATTCTCCACATCGTGGGTAGGCCTCGGTGCCTCAGGGATAGTCTCATACAAGATCCTAGATTGTGAATAAATCAAATCCAATTGCTAGGCCCTGAGAATGGCTTCTTCTTCATTCGTCACTCCTGAGGTGGATATGTCCTTAGATATGTAGGGCAGCAAAGATTTAAAGAACCACTCTAGTAAGAAATTAGGAGGGATGGTGGCTTTTATAAGGATTTTTCACCTCCTCCCCTCTTGGATATGATCTGAGATGTGGGTATCCTTATTATACCTAAAGGTAGATAACAAGTTCGTTCCGAAATCATATCAGACCGGAAGTTGAAAGTGGCTAAGGAATGCACTAGCCAAGTCCCAGAAACTACTGAAAGCAGCAGAAGGTAACTCAATGTACCATTTTTCCACGGTACTTGTTAAGGTTCTATGGAACAGCCTCAACCCAACTAAATCTTCATTCAGTGAATTCGAAGAACACCATAAATGAAATGTGGCGGCATGAGCCCCAAGATCTTCACCAACTTTGCCCTCGAATTTAGGGATGTCCAATGACAATTTGGTGGGAACAGGTGGCCATGAGGGGTCATGCCTCATCGAATCATTCATTAACTTAGACAAATTTGGTAAGTTTAACGTTGCCAGGAACGGAATCTTGGGTTGAACCTGGGCACTAAAAGTGCCACTCTAGGGATTAGAGGGACCTACCCCCGAATGACCATAGGTAAAGGTGGGGTTGCCCCCTGACACCAGTTGCGAAGTGGGTAGATTACTCTGAAATGGGTTCCATCTGTAAGCCATAGGGTTGTGAGTGGGAAGTGCAGTATAAGAAATTCGGGCCGTCCCAATTGAAACTGGGGTCTGAAAAATAGGAGTCAGTATCCCTCCGCTAAATAACGAAAAGGGATAACTCGTAAACGGAGCCGAAATCAGAGTTTGAAAACTTTGCCCATAAGAGGTATTGTTTCCAAGCTGCACTCCTACATAAGAAGGTGATGGGCCTACATACAAAGTGGATGGGGGAATGTGCCCCCCATTCCAAGGAAATCCTTGGACAAAATTCGAGGATCCTACCAGACCACTCTGGGTAGTGTATGTGAAGGAGGACGGAACAGTAGGTATACTAGGAATCCCAGTAACAATATCACCAGAAGCACTTGCTAAGTTTGAGTGAACCGGCGGTTGGACCACCTGGCTGGATGGAGTCAAAGGCGTAGAAGGTATGCTAGATCTAGGGGCACTTACCGCGAGAGGTAGTACCCCTTCAGCCGGAACGACTGAGGTGAACACAAAAGAACTTTCTCCCGCAAAAGACATAATCCTACCCACAGGGACTCTTAAAACAGGTGAATCAAAAGGTCTAACCTGAACGATCACGGGATCATTTAAATTAGTCAAGGGTATGTTAAAATTCCTTGCAAACTCATCAGTCTGCAAGTCTTCTATCTCAACTGTATTAAGATTAACATGGTTAGCTATAAGTGATGGTTCACCTAGAACTTCACTTACTCCTACCGGTTCAAATGAACCGTCCGTGTCCAATCTCTGCCTTTGGGATGGAGGTGGAGGTTCCAATGTGACAAGAGGAGGAAGGTTTTGCAACCTTCTTGACCTTCTTATAGGTTGGTTCTCCATGATTGAAAATTTAACAAATCAAACCCTAAAGTCGACTAAACATAGACAAAACCATAGAGCACACACTATAAAAATTCCTGAAGCCTCAAACTGTCAACAAGGGCGAAATATATGCTTTCCTGAAGAAAGCTGAAGAATGATTACTTGGCATCCTTGAAGTGGTTCTTAGGCACAAGCGGAGGAATCACCCACTGCCCTCCCACACTTACAACAAGGGTTACCTTCCAAGCCCGTCCAAGGTGAACCAGAAATAGCCTTCCGATTTACCTAGGTATGAACCCTAAATGTCAAGAGACTAAAGGCTTCCTTAGCTATACCAACAGTCTGGGGGGACAGTCGCAAGCCTGACTCTTATGCATGGGTAGGGTAGCTGAGCCTAAAACTCTGTCTAGGACAGAATCCCCAGATGCGTAAAATTCCTAATTTACGTTTTGACAAGGAATCAGAGGGTTATCTCCTCAGTCCAATGCCTCCACGCGGCCTCGTGCTTGACTCCCTTTTGAGAGGAGCTTCCCAGATACAATTGATAAAGACAAGGATTTACCTAATGAATGGTCCACTACGTCTGAATTTTAAAACTTATGGGAAGTTTACACCTCCTATCCCACAAGTCTAGCCTAAGCTAGTAGGTGAAAGGCCCCTAAAAATAAAAATTACTAGTAAATTTTAATTATTGCGTTCATTTTAAAGGGCTATTTCTTACTCAGAAGGAAATGGAGTGATGAACTATGGTGTTTTTGACTCGATAAGAAATAAAAAAGTAAAGGTGTATTTTTTTTTCAATGCAAATTGCCACTACTAAAGAAAACTTCTTTTTCTTTTTGTAAATATAGATTGATGAACAAATGCAAACGATAAAGAGAAACTAAGACTATGTTTTTGTAGTTTTTGAGATTATATTTTAAACTGAAATGAAAACTACTTATGCAAAAGCAAATGCAAAAGCTTGAAAATGTTTTTCTTTTCACTTTTTAAAATGCTCAAACACTACTATGCACCTAAAATGCACTAAAACTTGAGTATACTTGGATCAAATCAACTGTATAAAATAAGCAAACTGAAGTAAACAGGTCAATAAAACCAAGAATCAAACAACAAGGGAAGACCAGGAACCCTAGCTTGGGTGGATACAATGACAAGAAATCACTGCAAACTCACGAAGGTAAGTGCAAACCAACCACTATCAAAAGATAAACTGGAAAAACATTGCCCAAAACCCTAATCACTGATTCAGACAAAACACTTCAACCTATAACCCAAACAAGCCAACCTACTTCAAAATGCAAACAGAAGACAATCCAAACAAAAGAAACCCAAGGGATTTACAAGAAAGCACAAGGTGTGTCCACCAAGGTCATCAAATTGACTACACATTGTTTATAAATAGGGCCAACTAACAAACATGAATCACAAAAGGACAGGGACAAGCAAACCCTAGCCCAAAATTCCCTATTTTCAGGCTTGTACACGACTGTATATAAGGGCAACTCGCGTACTGTACGCGACTGTCCAAGAGAGAAACCCGTGTATGTAGGCCTTTGTACGCGAATGTGTATGAGAGAAACCCACGTACAGGTACAAATTTTTTCTCAGAAGGAAGGAAAATCTACAAGGCCTTCAAACACTATGGTAAGCATGAACCAGGATAAAATACCACACACAAACTCAAGGCAAAGATTGGTCAAGGGTGACAAAAATAACCTACAGCAGTCTGGGCTCCCCAGCGGCTTCGCCAATTCTGTTGTACAGGAATAAACACCTTATAACCGAAGGTCTGGGGTTACCAACATACTCTTAAGACTTGCAGGCAATCAACTTTAGAGTACATAAAGGAAACAAAAAGATAGGATAGACTCACCTGATTCATGACGGTTGATCCTAGCTTTGTCCTCTTCCACTCTGCCTCTCCTCCAAAGCTTTCAGGGGTGTTTCTCCTTCACCTGTAAAGAGAAAATCATCCAAGTGTAAGCTTATACATGTATATAGGGCAGGTTAGATAAACAAGATATAGAGTGCTTAATCATAAATATTCATCAAACCATGATACATGAAAGACATTCAAAACACATTTGGAAGAAGGATTCTCTTTATTAACAATAGTGAATGAGTTAAGATTACAACCCAACGCCTGAGACAAGGACTCCTCTGCAACCAAAGGATTCTGAGTTCTACTGCTCCAAAGACTTCTGAATAGACACCACCAGCATAACTTTGCTCTCCAAGTATGATTGATTAATACCCTCCCCAAGGCCTTTATTTATTATACTAAGTGAAATAAGGCAGTTTCGAGGGTTGAGGAGGTTGAGACAGTTAAGATGGTTATAGTTAAGGGCTTAACAAATCTCAAATAATCACGATTTATTATTTTTAATGTCAAAGGAAAGCGTACGCGGGTATTGATACTTGAAACCCACGTATGACACACGAGTTGCTCTAAGGGAATCCTGCATACAGATCTGTACGCAGGTTGCAATTACAAATACTCACGTACAGTACGTGACATGCTATAGGAAAAGTTGCGTATGTACACGGGTTGCATATAGGCAAAGGCGCGTACAACAATTAACATGTTCAAAGGTAAAAATGGCAAGCTGGATGGATAATGAATGTATTTCATAACATGCCCATCTATAGTGTTTTAGGAAACCTTCAATCCATAAATGTCCTTTTGTGTGCCAACATAGGAAATGTCAACACTCAGACGGAGAAGTGCCATTTGGGTGGATAACACTAGGTATGGGTTGTCATCAATGTAATAGAAGATATTTTGTAGCTACTTTTGAATGTAATAACTGAATTGTACTCAGTTGACCCTGCACGATCTTGTAACACTCTAAATAGGAGGAACCCACTCTGTATAAGGGTTAGCTTCAAAAGGATTGTATTTGTTGATTGCTGGCTTAGAGAGAAATATGATAGTAGTAGGCTGTTGAGCTGTGGATCTATAGTTGTGTGTGTAGAAAATTTTGTAGGAGTTAATCTGCAGCTGCATATGTAAACAGTAAAGTAGAAGATTCGATCCAAGCTATGTGCGGATCAATAGGAGTAGCTAGAAGAATAAACCAAAGAGAATGAGAACAAGAAGAGTCTGAGCCAAAAGACATATCTTAAATAGTTTGTGAGTCACAGACTGTGAGGTGCTACATATATTTCTCATGCTAGATGAAGAGCACCTTGGTAATTTTTACCCAGATAGGTTTCCACGTTATTTCCTTTGTCGTATGAATGTTGAATGATGAATGTGAATGGTTGAATGTTTAACGCTTAATGTTGAATGTTTGATTATCTTGCATTACTTATGATTATTTCTTGAATGAATGTCACGATATTGATAAGCAAAATGAATGAATGAATGATTAAAGCATCGTCAAGCACTTGGTATTAATTCATGTTAAAATACAGTTAAGATTATAAGTCTATCACAATCTATCATTTACATTTAAGGAATCGGTTGTGTCGCATAGTTGCACCAGTTGTTAAGATTGATAAGGACAAGGTTGTGTCGTGCACTGACTATGTCACACTATTGCGCCATCGTCGAACAATAAAAGACTCCATCCTTCCATCTCTTTCGATCTCCTTATCTACACGCTAAGGGACTATAATCCCTTACGGACTGCGGAAACATGGTTCTAGAAGCTACACATTAAGATATCTTGGGTGAGACTGTGCCTGCCTCCCAAGTGTTTCCAGCTGAGCTGGCTCCATCAAGACAATGTCTTTGGGTGTTTTGTTGGTTTTTTGTTGTTGTTGAACCTGAGTCATGTGAGTGGGAAAGTAGACCAACAACGATACATTTCCCCACCAAGAGTTTGAAATCTTTTTTAAAACAAACACATACTAGTAAGGGCCTTTCCAAATTATGGGGCTTACTCATAGAGTGGTTGTGCAGGAAACCTATGGAGCCACCATCAAGCCACGATAGAGCCACGCTCTGTCACCTGCACAAACCAAACATAATTGCTATCAGGAGTATGCAAGCAAAATCATATTAAAAACCAAAAGCATTACATTTTGCAGACCAATGACCCTGCTTACCAACAAGATATCATGAAGGCTATTGGGTTGAGAAGCATGGAACACAAGAGCATGAGACCACCCAAACAAAACCAGTGAAAGACCAAATGAATATGTTAGCACTCTAAATGTACCCAGGTTGTGGGAAGGAACATCCTAAGGTAACATCAAAACCACTTTAGACTGTATTTATGACCTAACACAGTCAGAGAGGGATATCTCACTATTTACAGAGTTTCCATGCACCAGATATTCAAACATAGATAGTCAGAAGGCCAGATTTCTAAAATAGAACGAGTTTGTTTTTATGAATTTTGGTGGGACAATCATGGAGGAGACCATTGGGCAATGGAGTCAACAAATCAGGTCTGAAATAGGTTGCAGGAGGTAGGAATTCTGAAGTTTTGTGGACAGAAGCAAGGTAGGCACCCTTTCCTCAATCTGGAGGTATCTACACGTTGATTAGTGGACAGAGGGAGACAACTCGTCTAGCAGATCACCTAACCAAGGTGAATTCTACAAGACTTTAGAATAAAATGCTTAAAAATGCTTCAACAATGGACCTAGATCATGTGAGATGAATTTGTGCCCATATACACTAATGCCTAAACATGAAAGCAAATACAAACTGGAATGAAATTAGGATAAACAGTCATGTAAAGAAGTTACTTATTGAGAAAAAAAATGGCACGGGAATCTCTTGTCGTGAAGGTTTATCATTCTGCCTCTGCAATTTTATTCAACTCTAGGAAACTGAAACATATTACAATGGAGAGACCCTGCTCTTGAAAATTCCCAACCCCTTCTCCCCTCTGTGGGGAGCCAATTTATAATGTCTCAGATCCCCGAGGCTAGTCCTCAAAATAGGATCTGGAACTATTTACAGTCATAATCAAAACTAACAACTAGAGCATGGTACTTCCACCACGATTTACATATATTTAAATAGACATAATGGATTTGATATGCGTGCTCAGTCTGGGTGGCAGCATGATGTTTTTGTTTCTGAGCTTGTGGGTCGTGAAAACGACATCTCAAGATGCTTCTGGTGGTTCATTTTTTAATGGGCATGACCATTTGGCCATATGTTGAGTTAGCAATGTGTCCTTCCCTTTTTGTTCGTTATGTGCTTAAATGCACCTTTCTGCATGATTTCAGAGCTGGCAAAGGCGTTTATATCCTTTCCATGCTCAGCCTTCTTCACAGTGCCCCCCTCTTTGGGTAACACTGTTGTATGAGGGGATTTTAAGAAGGGTCGCATTGCTCCTGGAGAAAACAAGCCTTTGCAATGGTTTTTCATTCCTGTACTCCTCACCTCCCCCAAGGTGGGCTCTCCTATAGGAAATATGGTGCTGTGTGCCTTCAACCTCCTCACTAGCTCAGATAAATTTGGTAAGTGGATTTCACAAAGGCAGTGATGAAGCCTTATGACACCCACCACTCCAGTACGAGCATTTGCTCCTACTGGTCGTTGCTTAACAAGGTCACCATGTACTGGGGCTTTGGAGGCACTGATTACATCTGAGGGTTCTAGAGGGACACCCATAGGTCATGAAAACCCAGGCACTATGCAGCAGGAGGTATGGCTATCAGCAAGTTGGTGAATCTCTCCAAGTGTTTTACGTTTGTTCCCCGATGGCTGGTGTTTTCCTAGTGTAAACACCCAAGACGATACATAAACGTAAAGGCATGTTCGCCAACCATCAACACTCCCTGACAGATGAGCTTCTCAAACCAAACAACCATTTCAATTTGCCAGAAAATTCAAGCCCTTATGCAAATTAATGCTCCGAATTTTCTCCTCAACGTTCACTCGTCTCCTGCTCTTCAGCAGTTCTAGAGGGTGGTGTTACATAGGGTGATGAATATGGACACGAAGATGACTTGTCAGCATTATCGCACACTCCTTATTTGGTCATCATAATGGTTGCATGAATGGACACATGGGTGGGGATTTCCATTTTCTATTGAGAATCCAGCCACGCCTCCTCCTTTGATGTTGTGTTGTTGTCCATATGGATCACAGCATTTGGGCCTGACATACTTTTCCCTTTAACTTACGCTAACAGTGGTATTCAGAACGGTTTTGGCCATCTTCATCCCTTTGCTTCATGTAGAGGTCAGATTCGATGCTTCAAAGATCCAAGTTTAGTGATCTCCCTTCGCTTCTTATGTAAGCCTCGTGACAGATCTCTAGAGTTGGGAGGGCTGGTGATGCCTTGGAAATAATTTTCACCTAAGGCATGCCACAAATGGTGTCAAGGGATATGATTATTGGCCATATCATATGTGAGGAAATCCTTTCTGTACCAGACCTGACCAATATGATACCTTTACCAGGTTGAAAAGCTTCTAGACCATTGATCTCAACCCATCATGTATCCATCGTACATGTGTACATGGCTTCCCCTCTTTTCCATTTTTAGAAATACTCAGGGGGTTCAAGAGTGCCTACCTTGTCCATGCGAGCAGTATTTCAACCCTACCCATGCTAGTGTTTCATACATTTATTCAGGTTATCATCAGCTCTATAGCTTAGAAGGAACAAACGTTTGCAACTCCACGTGGATCCTTGGCTTTGCAATCTGAGCATTTGGTACGTAGCATCCTCACACCAAATTTCCAACACTAACCACCTACAAAGCTTGACTTGGGAGAATCAATTATCGACCATTGATTAGTAAAATTCCTTCGTCGAGACCCTTCAACTTTGGAACCCTTAACCCTTCATCAATTTTCCCTCATTTGATTGATTGGGTACCTTCAGATTGCAGAATTTACCACATCCATTGATCAAACCCGACCTTGTGCTGTGATCATTGATCTTTGTAGCCCCTGCCACTTTTCGTGATTTGAAATCTCAACTTTATTTGTGCTAGTTTAGATAACGGAATTCAATACGATCGCATATCTATCTTCGCCTTTATCTCAGTCATCCGATCCTTTCTCCCTTTAACACATTCCCTGATTTGGAAAATTTTCTCCCTCTGCGCATGTTTATCAATCAGAATCCCTCAGGGCCATCAATCTGGCTTTGCGTCGATCTCAACCCTCCAAAACTTCTCCCCTTTAATGGACTTCACAAATCTAAAGACCAAATATTACCTCGCATCTCCGATTGGCAGAATGTCTTTCCATCGTTTATCTTCATCATCCTGAATCTGAACCATTGAAACTCGACACATTTTATACCTATTTCGATGCTGCATGTTTCAATATATAGAATGATCTATTCCCAAGATCGAAATCCACTCTCTATCCGACGGCTCCTGATGAAAAAACTTGCTAATTAGATAACCTGAAAGGATCTCCCACAAAATTCCTCAAATAAGATCATTTTCAAACCTTTCAAGTCCATAATTCAAAAATTTAAACATAGTGCTAACAACTGGCTCCATTAGGGATTCTATCCTCCCAGCGAGGTAGAAAATAACCTCGTAGATCAGGTGCTAGGTCCATTGGGAAGCTCTCAATCTTTCTCTGGAACCCTCAATATGCTTTGAGCTGAACCATGAACTGAACTACTCTGTAAGTAAATTCCTGCCAATCTGTAAATTGTCACCTGGCCCTACTCTAAAAACTGAAAATGACTGTAACTACAAACCTAAAATTATAATTGAAAAAATACTGAAGGAAATGCTTGCCATGTCTTGAGCCTATTCACACCTACCTACCCTACTTAACTAAGCACAAATTCCCAATCAAGTAAAGTATGGCTTCCAATGAAGCCAATTAAGCAATTTTTCCAATAATTATGTTTATAACAAAGAAATTGATCTTTATAGTAGAGATATAACTAGCCATTACCATTACCCAGACTCTCCATGTATTCTACCACCGGATCATAGAAATCATGATAACTCTCAACATACTCTGTCCTTTTCTTACCATAGGAAAACTATCCCAAATGTAACTCCTCTAGCATACTATCAAACTGATCTTCAAAAAATCTTTGAAAGGAAATACCATGACTAATTTCAAATGAAATATCCACCATTTCATTCAAAATTTCTGAATTTAAAACTTCACCTTCCTTATATGCTTTAGCAGAGATATCATTCTTTTCTCGAACAGAATCAGGAAAACACAATCCTTCTTCATGAGATGAAATTTCTGAATGTGAAAGATTAAAAGAAGCATTTATTTGGGAACCTTCACCTCTTCCTCTGTGATCCAATGTCTCATTGAAAATCACTGATTTCTCTATTAGCTGAGATTGAATGCATGATTTTCCATCCTCATCATTTTCTATTTCAAACAAATTTATGAAATGTACCATATACTCAAATTTTTGTTTTTGTTTAGAGGCTTTCAGTATTTGTCTTATTAGTTCAAATGAAGAATAACACAAAGGTAAACAATCACCTTTAGCACCCTCATTATATATGGTTTTTTAGGTATAACAAACCTCGACTTTATATATGGTTTTTTAGGTATAACGCCCAGGAATTCATCCTCATATTCATCATATAGGGGCATTCTGAAATCCTTTTTAAAATCACCACTAACAAAATTTGTAACAAGCTGATTGCAATCTTCAGAAAACAGATTAGTAGAGACATCTTCTTTTACATCATTGGGTTGATAATTTCTCAGTTTATTAAGAGAGGGTTCGAGATGTACAGAGGATGTTTAATTTTGTTTATGTTTTTCAACCAAGTCTAATTTATTTTCCATTTTATCACCACTTCCTTGGTCTGAAAATTTTTAGACATCCTAAGATTATCTTCAACCTCCAAACAATCAATAAACATGTGTTGCAATGTGACAGACTTTCTCTCTAAAATAAGTAATGACATTTCAGGATGAAGGGCAGTTGCATAACAAAGTTTAGCAGTGTTTTCAAGAGGTTGTATTTCCTTTGGCATGTTATCTTAAAATCTTGCAAACCTCTTGTTAAAACTGGACATGGTTTCATCCTCTTGTTTCTTCGGGGAATAGAAATCTAAAAGTATTTGGTCCAATGGCCTTCTCTTACCCCAAAATTTCAAAAAGATGTTAGAAAGCTCTTCCCTTGTACTGATGGATTCAAGTTGCAAGTGCTTAAACCATTCCTTAGCATCTCCTTGCAAAATTTGAGAAAAATCCCTCATGCAGACATCAACATGTTCTACTTCAAAGATCTCAAGGACATGCTCAAAGGCTTGCAAATTTTTTTCAGTTGTAAGGTTCTTGGATTCTCCATCAAACTTAGGAAGGTACTTGTAGTGATTTGTAGGTAAATCATGAAGAATAAGAGGTAAGTGAACTGGTGTATATCGGTTTGGGATATTGGAAGAAACAGAGCTATGTGGAGTGGATTTATTATCAACTGTGGTTTTATGAGGCTCACAAGGGTGATCTTTAATGTCATGTGGTTCGAATGAAAGATCTTGATCAAAATCAAGTGTACAAGGTGATGGAATACTCTGAGTTTGTAAAGAAGGATATACAGGAGTAAATTTATGGTGTTGTTTTGAGTGCAATGCATAATGAAAAGTTGATTTGACAAGCTTAGGAAAAGATAGTAAAATATTTACAAAAAAGGATAAGATATCTTGGAGAAAACTTAAAATTGACTATCTTATCCTTTTATCATGCATTTCTATATTTTTATAATGAGCTCATCTCCCCAGTAGAGCCAGCCAGTTCTCTTCGAAAACTTGATCTTGGGGTCATGTCACCAATGGATTCATTGAAAGCTAGATTCTCTGAGAATGGAGTCGCTAGGTGAAAGATGCACAACCTTCTTGATGTTTGACTATTGTTCACCATCAAAAATCAGATCTAAAACTATGTCGTTCATACCCAAGGAGGATTTGAAGCTTCCTCCTTGACAACGACACCAGTTTGTTAGCACTATGAACGTACCCAGGTTATGGGGAGGTAGATCTCAAGGTAACATCAAAACCACTTTAGACTGTATTTCTAACCTAACACAGTCAGAGGGGGATCTCTCACTATTTACAGAGTTTCCATACACCAAATATTCAATCAAAGATAGTCAAAAGGCCAAATTTCTGAAACAGAACGAGTTTGTTTTTATGTAGTTTGGTGGCACAATCATGGAGGAGACCATTGGTAAATGGATTCAACAAATCAGGTATGAAATAGGTTGCAGGAGGTAGGAAGTCTGAATTTTTTTGGACAGAGGAAAGGTAGGCCCCCTTTCCTCAATCTAGAGGTGTCGGCAGGTTGATTAGAGGATAGAGGGAGATAGCACGTCTAACGAAACACCTAACCAGGGTGAATTCTGCAATACTTTAGAAGAAAATGTTTAAAATTTATTGAACAATGGACCTAGAGCATGTGAGATGAATTTTGTCCCATATACACTAATTCCCAAACATGAAAGCAAATACAAACTGGAATGAAAATAGGATAAACAGTCATGTAAAGAAGTTACTTATTGAGAAAAAAGATGGCAAAGGAATCTCTGCTATGAAGGTTTATCATTCCGATTCTGCAAATTTATTCAACTATGGGAAACTAAAACATATTACAATGGGCATCCCCTACTCTTGAAAATTCCCAAACCCTTCTCCCCTCTATGGGGATCCAATTTATAATGTCTCAGATCCTCGAGGCTAGTCCTCGAAATAGGATCTGGAACTATTTATAGTCATAATGAAAACTAACAACTAAAGCATGGTACTTCCGCCACGGTTTACATATATTTAAACAGACACCATGGAGCTGATATGGGTGCTCAGTTTGGGTGGTAGCACGATGTTTCTATTTCTGAGCTTGTGGGTTGTGAAAATGACATCTCAAGATGCTTCTAGTGGTTCATTTCAGACTGGGCACAACCATTTTTTTATCTATCGAGTCAACAACGTGTCCTTCCATTTGTGTTTGTTCTGTGCTCAAATGCACCTTTCTGCATGGTTTTAGAGCTGGAAAAGGATTTTATATCCGTTCCATGCTCAGCCTTCTTCACAATGCCCCCCTCTCTAGGTAACACTATTGTATGAGGTGATTTGAAGAAGGGTCGCATTGCTCCTGGAAGAAACAAGCCTCTATAGTGCCTTGTCATTCTTGTACTCCTCACCTCCCCTGAGGTGGGCTCTCTTACAAGAAATATAGTGGGGTGTGCCTTCGACCTCCTCACCACCTCAGATAAAGTTGACAAGTGGATTTCATAAAGGTGGTGATGAAGACTTTGGACACCCACCCCTCCAGTACGAGCATTCGCTCTACTGGTCGCTGCTCAACATGGTCACCATGTACCAGGCCTTTGGAGGGAGTGATTGCATCCAGGGGTTCTGGAGGGACACCCACGGGACATGAAAACCCAGGCACCACATAGCAAGAGGTATGGCTATCAGAAAGTTGGTGAATCTCCCAAAGTGCTTTACGTTTGTTCCCCGATGGCTGGTGTTTTCCTAGTGTAAACACCCAGGACGATACAGAAACGTAAAGGCATGTTCTCCAACCATCAACACTCCCTGACATACGAGCTTCTCAAACCAAACAACCATTGCAATTGCTAGAAAACTCAAGCCCTTATGCAAATTAATGCTCTGAATTTTCTCCTCAGCATTCACTCATCTCCTTCTCTTCAACAGTTCTAGAGGGTGGAGTTATATAAGGTGATGAATATGGACATGTAGATAACTGGTCAGTATTATTGCACACTACTTAGTTGGTCATCATAATGGTTGCACGAGTGGACATGTAGGTGGGAAGTTCCATTTGCTGCTGAGAATCCAGCCACACCACCTCCTTTGATGTTGTGTTGCTATCCATATGGATCACAGCATTTGTCCCTGACATTATTTTCCCTTTCACTTACGCTGATGGTGGTATTCAGAACGGTTTTGGCTAGCCGCATCCATTTTCTTCATGTAGAGGCTAGATTCGTTGCTTCAAAGATCCAAGTTTTGTGGCGGATCTCTAGAGTCGGGAGGGCCGGTGATTCCTTGGACATAATTTTCACCTAAGGCATATCACAAATGGCATTGAGGGATATGATTATTGGTCAGATCATATGTGAGGACATCCTTTCTGTACCTGACCTAACTAGGACGCGACCTTTACATGTTGAAAATCTTCTAAACCATTGATCTGAACACATCCTGTATCCATCGTACACGTGTACATGGCTTCCCCTCTTTTCCATTTTTAGAAATACTCAAGGGGTTCGAGAGTGCCTACCTTGTCCATGCGAGCAGTATTTCGATTCTACCCATGTTGGTGTTTCATACGTTCAGTCGGGTTATCATTAGCTCTATATCTCAGAAGGGACAAACCTTTGCAACTCCACATGGATCCTTGGCTTTGCAATCCGATCATTTGGTACGTAGCATCCTCACACCATATTTCCAACACTAACCACCTGCACAACTTGATTGGGGAGAATCAATCATCGATCGATGATCAGTAAATTGCCTTCATCGGGACCCTTCAACTTTGGAGCCCTTAACCCTTTGTCAATTTTCCCTCATTCGATCGATTGGGTACCTTCAGATCACAGAATTTACCACGTTCGTCGATCAAACCTGACCTCATGCTATGACCATTGATCTTTTTAGCCCCTACCACTTTTCGCGATTCAAAATCTCAACTTTACCCATGCTAGTTCACATCGCAGAATTGAATACAATCGCAGATCTATCTCTACCTTTATCTCAGCCATCCGATCATTTCTCGTTTTAACACATTCTGCGATTTGGAAAAGTTTCTCCCTCTGTGCATGTTCATCGAGCGGAATCCTTTAGGGCCATCGATCTCAACCTTCTAGAACTTCTCCCCTTTAACCGACTTCGCAAATCTAAAGACCAAATATTACCTCACATCTCTGATTGGAGGAATGTCTTTCCATCGTTGATCTTCATCATCCTAAATATGAACCATCGAAACTATACACATTTTATCCATATTCCGCCGCTTCATGTTTCAATCTATAGAATGATCTATCCTCGTAGATCGGAATCCACTCTCTATCCAACGGCTCATGATGAAAAAACTTGCTAACTAGATAACCGAAAAGGCGCTCCCACAAAATTCCTCAAATAAGATCATTTTCAAACCTTTCAAGTCCATAATTCAAAATTTTAAACATAGTGCTAACGGAATCAATTGCCAACCCTATCGAGCGCTTGAGGCATTCTTCCTATGATTCCCAAGAAGCATTTAAGTCTCCACCCTATCCACCATTATCCATCAACTTGAAACCCATAGCTCTATATTTTCGTTCACGCCATGGATCTATAGTTCACCACCCACCAAGTGTTTAAACCCTAAAACCCTCAATTTCCATGTTAAAACAAGGTTTCGATGGCATATGAAATATGCCATAAACCATAAACCCTTTTACCATATAGTTTCAAAGTATATATTACAAGGTAGTTAAGGTTTCAAACCTTAAGCATATAAATGTATACCATAAAGTTTAAACAACATCACGGGGGCTTCACTTGTTGACCAATATCTTATCACATTAGTTCATATTGTGGGTTTTAAAATTATTAAAAATTGAACCAATATATTGCAGGTATTGGGGGGATGACGGGTTTAAGGTGTGGATGGGTAGGGTGGTTTATAAGGATTGAGGTATAAAAAAGGGTGGGGAGGAGGTTTTAAGTATTGGGAGGGGGTTTCAACAAAAAGAGTTTGGGTCAATATCTCTGGAAATTAAGGGTATTCTTTAATATCCCACGATCACACGTGCTATGTGAGATGTTCACTAAGTGAAGTCCCCATGAACAACATGCATAAAATTAATCTCTTAGGAACCTTGTGAACATAGGACTTAGGTACTGTTAGGCCTAGGAATTTAGTCCTCTTTTCACCTAGATTTGAACAGGAATAGTGTAGTGTAGATGTAGAGATGTAGACATAGAATGTTTGTATTTTCCACAGTCATAGACAAAATTCCTCGAAGAAATAACCTGCATAAGAGTAGGATCCTGCATTAGTTCATGACGAACTAAGAAAGTCCCTTAGCAATAGGAATCCTTACCTTTCTGAGTGGTCCCTCAAGAGATAAAACCCCGCCACTCCACCCCTTGACATACGAAGGAAAGTCATCCTCTCATGAATAAAACCATAAATGAATTTAAATACATATAAAAAAAAGTAAACTGTAACATAATGCAAGCGTCGACAAATGTCTGCAACTAGTAGATAGGAAGAATAACCATACAGACAAGTCCAAATAACATAACAACATCACATAAACACATCATTACCATACAGAAAAACACATAGAGGGAAAACATCGTATGACACTTAGGTTCAGTATTAAACCAAGTTTTATTCCGCAGAAGTTTAAACAATGTCCTTGAATTGTAGTATTTTATTAGCCTACTTACGAATTTTAGGGACATTACACCCCACTTCAAGGATTCATCGTGAATCTTTAAATTTTCTTCATGATCACTTCATATCTTCATCAAATGAGCTTTGAGGATTCTCCTCGTCATACTTAGTAAACACATCATTATTCCTTTGGGGGTTTATTTCCTCTTTATGTGGACCTATCATTACTTTTGGGTTTATACAAACCCATCATGAGTACTTCATAGTTCACACCAATATTTATTTATACCAACTTTAGGGGCTAATTCATCATGCTTCATGTGACCCCAACATCAAGGTCATGTAGACACAACACCATTATTTTAGGGATTTCTTCACCTTTCTCACCAACATTTCTTAGGGGTGACCTTAAGGACTTCTTTACTGGTTTTCCCCAATGTATGTGTACAACCCAAAGTGTCTTTGCTTGAGGGCCATGTGCAACCAACATTGTTTAGGGAAAACCTTAAGGACTTTGTTATCAATTTTTCCTATATGTGTACAACCCAAAGTGTCTTCCCTTGAGGGTCATGTGTAACCGTTAAGCCACAAGAGGAATCATTAGAGGAAATTTGGATGAAAAATGGGTCTATTTAGGAAAATGATCAAAATGCTATTAAGACATTTTTTATACTATTTCACTTTTATCGAAGCTCCTTAGGGTTATTTCACTTTTATCAAAGATACCTTAAATATATATTATACTAAAATCAATTTATGAGGACAATGCTTGATGTAGTTTTTTCACACAAAATAAGGAAAAATATTAAATACACACTTTCATCTTAAAAGTTATTTGACCCAACTTTTCATGGTTTATAGTATTATAATATATTAGTTTTCATATTAATTATTATTATATATTACTTATAATATTGGCTATTATTGTGCAATAATTATACATTTATATTAATTGTGATATTACTTAAAAGTTATTGGCACCAATTTTTCATAGTTATTATAAAACATTAATTATAATATAATATTATTATATTATAATGATAATATATTATATATTGGTCATGTATTACCTAAAACATGGATGGACCAAGTTAAAGTTATTGGAGTGTAATATTATTATATATTAGTTATGATATTAATTATTTTTATTATATATTATATATGGGTCAAGTATTACATAAAATAAGTTATCATATTAATTTAATTTTCAATATCCAAAATAATTTAGGGCACTTTGGGCACCGGTAGAAAAATTATATTATTAAAAAAATTCACATTTTCCGAAATTATAGAATAAAAATTTGTTTAAGTCTTGTATTTGAATTTTAGAGCAATTTCTTTGGCTAATACATGGTCACATGGAATTTGAATTAGGGTTGACATGCTCATTTTAAAGTTGAAATTTCCTCTAATGGCTTTAGAATTATACATATTTTGATATCTTTACTAAAGTTGACATCAATACCAGCCAAATATCCAACATTTCCTTATATCAATATTATAAAATTTTAATGTATTAAGATTTTTAGTATTCTAAATTATTTAATTATTTCTTAAATGGAATTGAATCACTTAGTAGTTTTATGTTTTTATGGTCTAATTAAAATTTACCATAATTATATTTTTTCTTCAAAGTGGATAATTTGATGCACAACCTTTATATATAAAAATTATTTCAATTCTTACAAATATTTCCCCATTAAAATCATAAAGGACTTCAAGAGCCATCAAAATCATCGAAAGAAACATATTGAAGAGAAAAAAGTGTTTTATTTCTAAAGAGTATATAACTTGATATACAACACTTTTAAATAAAACCTATTTCAAAAACATAAAAATATTTCATCATCAAAGTTAGAAAAGACTTTAAAAACCATAATAATAATCCCAAAAAACACATTTAAATTAAAAAAAAATAAACTCATGAATTTCTTACCAAAACAAAATACTCATCAACAAATTAAGCACCAGCCTCCTTAAAACTCAATATGTGTCCATATATTTCTACTTTTAACCATATATGGTAATGTGGATCTACTAATTTCTACATCTTACAAAGACCTATTACCTATGAGAGATCGGACTTCTTTTTAACACAGAATTAGAATATAAACTAATAACACAGAATTAGAACAAGTTAAAGCATTTAGAGGTACTGATAAACAAAGAGAAGAAACAACGAAGGTTAACGCTATGCTTCGCCTAGGTTTTCTAGACTAGACTTTGTACGAGATGGCCTAATGGGCAGTATTGCAGCGATGCCAGTTGTTCCAATTGAGGTTGTAATTGGTTCCAGAAGTTGCCATTATTCTGTTATGACTACCCATTATGTTATAGAGGAGGTTGGGCTGGAGCGCTATGCAGGTTGGATATCGTAGGGTTTGGAGTATGCTGCACCAACATTGTTATCTTCCTGCTGGATGCTGTTATTGCAGACATTCAGTCCTGCTTTCTTTCACGAGTGCTGGAGAATCCCGGCCATTACAATTTTGTCGGTCACATTGTTTCCATTCCTGAGTGGATCAAAAGACATTGGGAAGAACTTGTTGGTGTCACAGGCGAACCTCGAATTGCGAAAGTGCTTTTCCAGGGCATTCAACAGTTGATCAATGTTACCGCAGCAGCAGACTACTTTATAGAAGAAAAATGAAAAAGTTGAATACCTGTATTCTTTCATATGTAACTTCGCATATCCTCCTGGACTTGAAGGCCTTCCATAGTTTATGCTAATCTTGATAAAACTTCAATGTGGCTTTAGCCGATGTGAAATTCACAAACCTGTAGCCAAGATTGCACCTATTCCTGAAAAATATAGAACCCATGTATTAGCTTTCATTTTTATATTTTATATATGTAACTTCGCATATCTTCCTGGACTTGAAGGCCTCCCATCGTTTATGAAAATCTTGATAAAACTTCAATGTGGCTTTAGCCGATGTGAAATTCACAAACATGTAGCCAAGATTGCACCTATTCCTGAAAAATATAGAACCCATGTATTAGCTTTCATTTTTATATTTTACACAGTAGGTTCTAATGATGAATGGAAATCCTAAATCACTTACCTAAAGTCAATTGGTAGGTAAACAAAATCATGTTCAGAAACCATCTAGTCTTGGTTATTTCTCCGAGCATTGCAACTTGCAAAGTGTTGAGCCATCACAGACAAAAGCATTTGCTGAATACAAAATATTTTAAAAAATTTAGTACTCTACCAGCAAAAGGATCAATGATACATCATTATTATTCAATTGCACTTTTCTGGACACATGAATTTTCTCTTCAATCTTTTTTCCAAATTCAATTGGAGCAGAATGAAATATTATAAAATATAAAAGTATTAGAGCACAAATCAATTTACTAAAAAAACAGATACTTGATTGTATTTAATCATTGGCAGATCAGTACCTCACTCTCAGCTGACTCTATCAAGTCAGTATCAACTCAAATCTTGTTGGTCAGTGGTAAGTCTGACAAGAGGGAAGAGTCACAATTCTGCAATGTAAACCAGTCGAATTAATTTCTGAAGCTAAGTTATTAGGTAGATAGTTATTACAGTCTTTAATGGTGAGTCAGTTGATTCATGTAGAATCAATTTTTAGGTTGATTTCTAGAAGAAAATTGTAAATCAAGTTAGACAACAAAACTCAGGAGAGAACTCAAGGGTGAGAAAAGAGAGAAAGAGAAGTTGAAGCTCAAGCTTCTGTGTATGTGATTCTGTCAAAGAGCCAAACCTCTGTAAAAGGATCAGTCTGTGAGCCGAGAAGTTTTGGATCGACAAGTTTGTATTATCTTTGTTATTTCCGGACAATATATATATTAAATAGTTTATGGTTGAATGCATGTTTATTTAGCGGCACAATCATTCTAGATTTACTTGTGTAAATGTCTTTTACAATTACTGTTGAGTGAAAGAACAAGAATCATTAAATTTCTCATCCCATGAAAGTTTCAGGCTTTACAACAAAGTGGTCGACTCAAGTCTTCCTAAATATTTGGACATATGTTTTATAAGTTCTCTAGAATTGTTAATGTGTCCATTTTTACTTCATGTTACTTACACGTGAAAATCATTTGTAATTTCTTAAGTCTTTTAGACTAAGAAACATACTTTGTAAATTCTGACTAAAATCAAGTGAACCGACAAGGTCGGTTGAGTAAGTCGACTAGTGGTTGAAGTGATCAGGTGACTAGTGGTCGAAGAAAAGTTAACGACAAGTTGTCGAAGTAAAATCAGTCTATAAAAACGACAAGTGGTCGAGGTAAAATCAGTCGGTAGAACCAACAAGTAGAGTTAAATCAATCGAGTCTAAAAGGCTGACCAAAGTTTATAAACTTGTCTAGTTGGGAGTTACACAAGTTTCACCCGACAAGAAAAATGAAAAGAAAAAGAGGTCGGCCTGAAAAATTAATTTTTTATTAATTGTGAGCGGTAAACTCAATTTTAGTCGGCTTGGTTTTGGCTAACATGGTGCAGTTGGATACAGCTTCAACTTCATCAAAAACAAACTCTGGCATAACTTGGCTGCCATTTTCTAGCTTGTGTGTTGTCCATGCAGCCGCAGCAGTAGAAGGCCTGCAACCATTGGCCATGGAAATCTTAGTACAATTCTTAGGCTTACCACCTGGCCTTCTTCCAAACCCACTCTCACACCCCAACACCTTGGCCTCCTCTTCTAGGGCCAATGCCCATCTGACCTTCGGCATTGAGTCCTTCTTTGGTATTAGTAGGATAAACATACAAAGAAGTTGAAGCTGGTTGAGTATATACTTATGTGTCTGACTTCCATCTTCGTTGTTGTGAGTAATCAGTATTTTGAAGTGGAACAGTATTGGGCATAAGGGCCTCTGCCTGGATTTGGATTTTCATGCGATCTTTCCTACCAGGTCAATTGATTTCTATTCTAACTCACCTCCCACCAATATATTGCCCGTCCATTTGCAGCACGAGCAGCATCCTGCACATCAAAGAACTCCACAAACTTGTTATGGCGTTTCTGTGGCGTCTCTCTTTCAGAGCTCCTGGCAAACAAAACCTTGACTTATTAGGAAAAACAATTAGACGATCGAGAAAAGCAGCAATTAGACATTAAAATTACAATGCATACCATAGGATTCGAAGCCAATCTTAGTGCCTCCATTGAAATATTGGAATTCAAATTGAAAACCACCAGAGTGCCTTGGTCTAGGCTATCATCTTGATAGGTAAAGGGCGTTGTATATTGATCCCAGACAATAGACACTCCTATCAATCCTTTGGCAGATATTGGTGTACCACTGGTCTGTCCTTCATGAGGAAATTGATAGAAATCCTGTAATTTTATCTGCTGCATCAAGTGTTGTTCTTGAATATTTGTGAGTGCAGCTCCGGCATGTATGAGGTCGTACTAATGAATAGTTACTAGACCTTGTCGCCAGTTGAACAGCGCCATTTCACCTATGGGACCCCATGCACTCAATCATTTCTAAGCGATGTATCACTTGTTTCTATGGGTACTAAAGTCAGACTAAGAGCGCGTGAGTTATGTTTGCGCCTAATCCCATTCAGTTGCACAAAGGCAGAAGGTACTACAGAACTGGCATAATATGTGTTGGTTTGAAGGGGGTGAGTTTATAGAGGAACTGTATTTAGTAATTGGAGGGTAATGCTCGGAACCCATACATACGTGTGCTGATTAGGGAAGCAGCAGCGTATACAAGCTAGGAAGGATGCCCCATTGTGGGTTGAACAAAGTTACAAGGAGCAGGAGGATCCACGCGTATACTCTCTTTCACACTCGGATTCAATTGAACAAAAATTTTATGCAGTCAGTGTCTCTGAGAATCTCCATGAATTTGCATCTCCGCTCCTACTTTCCTTGGTAAAATTCAAGGACTTTCAGAGCTGCTTCATCAAAGTTTCTTGGGCCATTATGCTCTTACGAGACCTGCAGGTTTTTTTCTTTACTACAGTCTCCACGACTAAGCCTTCACAACCGCTTCCCATTTTTCTGCACCACAATCAAACAAAAAACACATTTTGCATTACATAGCAAGGTGCACTTAGCGTGAATATGGGTTAGCACTGCAGCATTGAATAGAAAATTTTCAACTCAAAATCCATGCCCACCAAAACATAGAAAACCAAAATTTTCAGGCCACAAATCAATATTACCAATGAGTTCTAATCCAAAAACCATCATAAGTTTACAACAGTTGGAAAATAGGCAGAGCCTTAAAAAAATTGGAATAGCAATAAACTTCAGACCTTGGAAGAATGGATGCCAAAATATTGTAAAACCCTAACCAAAAAAAGTAGTGAAACTTAATTTAAATTCTGATACCTAACATATTTGCAGTATAAACTTTCTCAAAAAACTTGAACTCTACTCAAACCATTAGATGTCTAACTCAAAACTGTTGAGCAACAACCAACAGAAACGAAATAATTCACACTCACAAAACTATCATCAAATGAAAGCATTTGAATCACTAAAAAAGAGAAACATTAGGGCAAAACATAATCTTAAAATTTTAGTCTTCTGCGTAGAACAATGTTTGGGCAATGATTTGAAACTTAACTAGGGTTAAAGTACTAGCTGATCGCTAACTTAAAAAATTTACGGGCATCCTCAACAAAGAGAATATCTCGTGGAACTCTCTCACTTCTACTAGGGCAAGGAAATTCAGGGAAAAAACCATAGCTGAGAAAAAAGATGGGACCTCTAGCCTATGCTGAGATGTCTGGGCACTTCAAGCATAGCAGAACCATTTAACTTGAAAATCAAACAAGCTATAATCAATGTTTTTATTATTTTTTTTCTACTGTATAAAAAAAAACAAGGGTAAGAGAAATAATGATTTCCTTTTATTAAATAAAAATAGGTTTTTAAATAAAAATAAGTTTTACTAACAATAGTTGCAAGGGCCTTATATCTGTATGAAATGAAAGGTACTTAGTATCCAACCAAGTTGGTACTCTCCAACCAACCCCACCTCACAAAGTAGGGGAACTTCAAGGGGCTTCAAGGGTTTTGATAGAAATTTTGAAAGAGTGACATAATAAAATGTATGTAGAATGATGCTGTGTTGTGTAAAATGAGGGACTTAACCAAAAAATTGTTATAGGTATTAGCTTGTGGTCTTCATATAGGCTTGTGATATTGTGTGGCATTTAAGGTTTTTTCTTTCTTTATTTATTTTTTTAATGTTTTTCCATTCATTAATTTTATTTTGCATTTTTGGGGGATTTATTCCTAATTTGGAGGATCATCCTTCTTTAGTCAATATGTGGCATTCCCCTATTTTAATGAAAGGTAAATATCTATAAATGATAATTATTTGTCAAATTGGATCTTTAACTTTGGGATTTTTGGGTAATTGGAGATTTAATGTGGGAAAATTGATGAGTGATATGATGTGACCACGGGATGAGGATGAGCATGGCGTGCAACTTTTTGGTGTTAACAAAAATAGTTTCATTCAATAAGTAAAATAATTTCATTTTTAATTAGTGTTATTAGTTATATGTGTAAACATTTAAAACAATATTTTTTCCCATATGTGTAAACATTTAAAACAATATTTTTTAATCATAATTCATTGGAGTTTAATTTTTTTTATATAGTATTAGTATTTTTTAAAATTTAAATAAATATACCATAATGTGACTGCGCCAAAAGATGTTGTTCGTTACCATAATCTGCTGGTAAATAAATATGGCATTCAACATCTCCATTACCATAATTCTTGACAAAACTCTCTATAGACTTGTTTCTCTTTAAATACGATTCTCAAATACAAAACCCTAAATACTTGACATGGTCAAATAAGAAACAAATACAACTTCCTAGTGGGTCTTAATTAATAAAGCAACCCTTTTTGCAATGTGTGATGAACACTAACTTACTTAGTATTATTTCAAACAAATGACCTTATACAATGTATGAGTAAGTCCTAAAGTAAGGTTGGTTACGGTGGGTCCCTAGCATGTCCCCCTCCCCTTTCGAAAGTAGCATTGCCATTAAAGTTGAAGGTATGGCAATTATTGTAAAATGTTAGTTGGTTACCAAGTGGAATCCTTTGGAACCATTTATCCCTAGTGGATTAAAGCTTTTTTGACTGCACGCCTTTGCAATATTGATTCTATCAAATGCATGACTATTGTTATTTGAATCCAAATTGAGCATTCCTCATCCAATTCTAGTAATCTAGTATCCTCTTTACAATTAGACCCCACTAATATTTTTAGACAATAAAAGTGGAAGATGGAGTGAATCTTGGAGTGGTATCAAAATGTGAGCTTGGAGGCCACTTGTCTAATGTGCTGGAGGATGTTGTAGAGCTCATAGAACATTAGAGTGATATTCTAATGAAGATGGACCTTCATTGATATTTGCTTATAAGGTTGAAGTCGAAGAAAAACGTTATCCCCAACTTCAAAGGAGCGCTTGAAGTGATGTTGATCGAAATGATGTATCCATGTTTTGGAGTATAACCAGAATGCATTTAAGGATGGAGAGAATCTCTACTTTGATGTTGAGTATGTTGTCCATTACTGAACACAAGAGGTACCTAGTAGATAGGAAATAACCAATAAGGTATTTTGGTCATAAACTAATTCATATGCGGTCATCTTTCTGGAACCATGATAAGTGACATTATACCACCATTTCGCCAGAGGAATCCATTGGGATTAGTGGTGTGCCTTGTTTGATGAAAATCATTGTAATTAGGTTTCCAAGAATTTATTGACCTCTTATGTTTAACAATCAACTTGGAGGTTTTATGTTGTGTTGAGATTCAATTGATTTTTGTGAAGTTTAAATAGCTCCTACCAAAAATTGCTGGTAAAAGTGGGGTCGTGATCAAAGACAACAGAAGTGGGCCTTGTGTGGAGCTTAAAATATTTATCCATGAAGATTTTTTCCACGAGCGAGGGTGTAATTTTTTTGTGGTAAGGCTTAGAAGTGGGCATGTTTGGTCAAAAAAAATTAACTACCACCATAATGAATAATTTATTGCCTACCTTAAGAAGCTTCACATTGAAATCCATACAGATTCCCATCGAGATATGGATGGGAGTGGGAAGTGATTGAAAAGGACCTAGTGACATCATTGTTTCACCTTAGTTTGTTGGCAAGTGTCATGAGATGCAACAAAGTTGGGTGTGTCTTTCTTTATGCCTTCCCAGAAGAAAGAGCGCTTAATTATTTCATATTTTTTTTGAAATCCTAAGTTGCATGTTGCGGGTGATGAATGTCATTATTGTAAGATGTTTTAAATGCGAAATACAAGGTGATAAAAATGTGCTTCTTATACCTCAAGACATTTTGGTTCCATGTATACCTAGGTAGAGGGTTTGTGTCTTCTTGTACTTGTTTGATGAGGTTTCCAATTGTCATGGCCCAGCCATTCTTGTCATGATTATTTGAGGTATTCTAGGTTTCATAAGGATGAGGTGAATTTGAGTGAAACCTACTCTTCAAATTTCCTAGACAAAACATCTGCCACTATCTTTTAAAACTTCTTTGATTGTTTTCCTTCTCAATTGTCATTCCGTGGAATTCAATATTGTTGTTGGTTGAAGCCAAAATGAAGACCTCCTCATATAGTTATAGTAAGTTAGTTTGCACTTTACAATTATACCCCACTAGTCTTTTTAGAAAGAGATGAAAAATAAACCAACAATGGTGTATATGATTTTCCTCCAAGTGGGGATTTTATTGGCACTACTGATTATTTTCCTCTAAGTGAGGATTTCAATGGGACTGATAATGCTTTTTGATGGCATCAATGTTGATTTTCCTCCAAGCAAGGATTTTAATAGGACATAAGATGATTTTGGTGAGGATGAAGGAAACAACAATGGACCTAATGATGATTTTCCTCCAACCTAATATTTTGATGGCACCAATGATGATTTCCTCCAAGTGACAATTTTAATGGGACAACTGATGGTTTTGGTGAGGATGAAGGCGCCAATAATGGTGAAGACAATTTTCCTCCAAGTGAGAATTTTCATGGCACCGATGATGATTTTACTCCTTGCAAATATTTTGATGGGACGATTGATAATTTGGCGGGGATGAAGGAAATAATAATGGTGAAGATGATTTTACTCGGGAACCAATGATGATTTTACTCCAAGAGAGGATTTTAATGGGACATATGATGATTTTGGTGAGGATGAAGGAAATAATAATGGTGAAGAGAATTTTCCTCCAAGCAATGATTTTGATGGAACCAATAATGATTTTCCTCCAAGCGAAGATTTTAATGAGACAGATGATGATTTTGGTGAGGATGAACGTGACACTGGTGAAGATACCAATATTGTTGATGATGATGATTTAACCTCAAGTGATAAACATGATACTGATGAGGATAATCAATCTCCTACTAAATTTGGAGATGATAATTTCAATGAGAGAGATGATATTCCTCATAGTGATGAGGACACTCATTCAAATGACGATGATGCAATTGTAAATGAAACACAAAGTAAAATTGTACAAATGAGCAAGATTAAATGTAGGACTATACCATATTATATCAATCCAAGTCATTCTAGTTATACAAGGCTCGTTTAGAAATTATTTGCTCAAGAGTCCAAGTTATATTATTGATTTTTGTTTCAAGTGTGTTGAAAAAACATTGTTTGAAGTTTAGATGCACTACAATTGTTCCTTGGAGAAAAGTCTAGCATATCTATCAATGATGAAAAATATGTGAAATTCATATTTAGTGCGGTGCATGGATCCCACAAAGGTAAGTTATGAGTATCGCATTGGAAGTATTTTTGTTTGCAGAAGGGGATTCAAAAGAACTCACGAAATTGATAATCTTCAACTATCAAGAAACCAAACAGGGATAGAAAAGGATCCCACTTTTTATTCTAAAGAATATTATGCACGAGCTATTGGGCCAATAACAAAAATTTCAATATCATGGATGCATGACTTATTTTGTAAGCATGGAGAGAGTTTACCAGATAGAGAAACCATAGACATTCGAGATATTTTCTCAAGGAAGGAAATATACAACTTATACAAGGAATTTGTTCAAGAGGCCAAAGGAAATAACTGTTTCATGAGATATGCATATTTTACAAGACTATGAAAAATAGAGTTCAACAATGTTCTATTCCTAAGTCATCAAGGATGGGGGTTTGCAGTATATATGCTTCTCTTAAACAAAGAAGGGATAAATAAGAAGGGATAGAAAGAGGTGTGTCTCTAAAAACTTTATTTTCTTGGATAATATCAATTATAAAAACTCATAAATGTTTTATTTTTATTTTATTTGTAGATTCAGTTATCAAAGAATTTCAAGCACATCGCAATCAACAATTAGTTGAATGACAAAAGTTATACAAACATCGCAATAAGTGTTATGATGTTGCACATGAGTATTTGGGTTTGATAATTGATGGAATGGATTAACAAAAAACAGTTTTGCCACATTTTTTCTTGTACCAAAGAATGTAAAGAAGAAAGATTTTATTCAGTTTCACTTGGTTGGTTGTAAGGTTTTTAATGGTCAGATGTGTCCAAGGGATTACTTTACAACACTAAATATTCAATATGATGCAAATTTGACCATCACCATAATTCACCGTGTGATTACTCATTGGTCCAACAATCTTTCTAGATTTTTATATTTGCAACTAGACAAGACCAGCCAGGAAAACAAAAATCAAATCGTGTTTGGTTATCTAAACATGCTTGTTGAATTGGGAATTTTTCATAAGGTTAAAGTTGGTTTCCTCCTTGTTGGACATAGGCATGACCATATTGATCAAATGTTCAGTGGTTTTGCAGTGACATTGGAAAGGAACAATGTTGGTGTAACGTTCCCCAAAGCATTAAAATACTATCTCTTACAAATATCAAAATAAACAAAATCCAAGGGAGTACTAAAACCTATTCTTAATAATCAGATCAGAAGTGAGGCTTACCGAAATCAAAAATGTGTTTGACTTCCATTTCCAATCCATAATAGTCAACTTCACTCCGATGACTTGAGGCTGAGTCCAACCCAAAACTCAAGTTGGCTCGGCTTGGATTTCAAACAGTCAAAACCAAATATTCCAACTCCGTTCAGGAATTCAGTGATATGGTTTTGGCGACATCAATGTTATGCATCCTTGTGGATTTAAGATATTCAATGACTGATTGGTATGGCACCAATTACAAATGGAAAAACAAAACAGAAGACAAAAGATTAACAGCGGATAGTATACAATGCTTCTCAACAATTCTCAGACTCATACTGTAATAGCGGCAAGAAAACAGAACTCGTGGACCTTATTAGAGATCGCTGATGAGTGTCCTCTAAACAAGATAAGGCCTTCAATTGCTACGGCACGAATTGCATAACCACAAGATCTATGCGGCTAAACTCCTCATTTGCATCTCCCAAGAAAACACAACTTAAAATGACTCAAACATACTTACCTGAATTATGGTCGATGACTGATTTAAGATTACGATTTTTACCATAGTCTTCAACCATAATGAAACTATCCTTCATGATGCAGAGTTATGGAATTCCCAATAATTTAGCCCTTTATATTTGACAATATGTCAATACAATTAACTGAGGTCCTCAATATTTCATTTTTATTGTAACCTTGCATACATTATTTTCTTCATAGTGCTTTATTTATAAATAGGGGGAAACCAAGATCAACAACTATTCTTGACAATCACTGAAAATATTTCAGACCATTATAAAACATATTTCAGATCATTATAAAACACAGAGAAAACACTAAGCAAAATTAACATTTAGACACAAAAGCAAAGAGAAGCCAAATATAAGTGGTTCACCCCAAACCCGGGTTACGTCCATCAACAGTTGTATCATATTGACATTACTTTCAACAGAGTTACAATTTGCAACAACAATGTTGCCATACATTCTTTCTGCTTCTTCTTGCTGGGTATTTCCAAACTAACCAGTACTAGGTCCTCAACCAGAAAGCACAAGTGTGTAACATTTTATATCTAACAAGTACAGACAAGAAGGGGGGTCACGGCTTGTTCTCACCAAAACGCAGAGGGATAAATGGGCCGTGCTGTCACTCATTGTTCATACTGGATACAATTCTATGGAAAAATAGGGAGAGAAATATAGATTACATATATCTCTGTATACGGTTTCCTACCAAATTTTCACTTTCTCTTCATAGTTATAATAAAGGCAGAGAAATATAACTTCCATGTGCACACATATATAATTAAAGTTCCTTCTCAGTTGTATTAACCTCCCTGTTTATTAGATTTAGATCAAAAGAAACTAGGTTATCAGTCTTACCCTCATCTCTTCCCTCGGTGTAAAGCTACGGGACTGGACAGATATGTCAAAGCTTCCGAAGGTTTCTTTCTTCAGCGCAAGCAAGGTATAGATTGGCGTTGGTAAGAAGGTCGCACTAAATGAAACAATCCAAGAAAAACTCTCCAGTAACACGGATCGACTTCTGATGTGTAAACCGCACAGCGACTACTTGTCATAGGTCGGTTCTCCTAAGTCAGGAGGTAGCGATTCCACCCTGAATGACTCTAGGTTGTTTTGTTTTGTTGAAACCCATTCGAAGTACAAAGGAGGCCCCTTCTCACGTATAAAATGAAAAACACACAAGGCCAAATCAGTTATTTAGACCCATTCCCAGGAAGAAATCAAAGCGTGAATGATGTCCACGCAGATGCAGGGTGACAGCACCGAAATCTTTGTTTTAACAAGGACCCGACTCACCCTATCACAAACTCACGCTCTATACTTTACCTGGCCAGGTATCCACTGCAAAAAGAGGGGGTTTGATCTGAAAGATAAGTAATGGAACTCACGCAGCGAAGAACACACAATTCAGACCTAAGTACACATCGACCAATATTTACAGGCATCAGACGGTTTACAACTCCGGCACAGAACAAACGTAAAACACCAATGGCGCATTCATTAGGCTGTGAGTTTCCTTAAACCACACTTTTAGGAAGAAAGGTTAACATCAACGAAGATCGTAGAAAAAAAAGGGGGGCATACCACTATACAGCGCATTCATCCCACCTCAAACTGTAAGGGAAGAGCCCATTAATAAAAAGGGTTTCCAACTCAGCACGGTAGGCCCAGGGGTTTATTGTTCAACCCGAGCAATAAAACAAGACTACTACTCTCGAACTTAGTCCTCAATGCGGGCAAGGATAAAATCCCGTGAAGGTTAGCGCATACCTTCTGGTTAAAATAAAACAGGTGGTGGAGGAGGTTTGGTAATAATCCAGATAGAATGAAATTGCTAGAAAGGAGATCGCCTTCAAATTCTAAATCAAGTGTACATATATAAACATACATTAAACTCCTCGATAGTTGCGAGGAAGGAAAATGAATTTAATTGAGGACTGCATAAGGAAAATACATACAAACCGAGCTGCGTCCTTTCCCCAGGTGCGTAGCATTTTCCTCTTTGGGGTACTCCCATTTCCTCCAACCATAGAGCCTGTGGATTCTCTTGGTGGCGATTATTTGTTTGGTATCAGTACACTCTTATCGTCTCTTCTTTAGGGTATTCGTTCCCTTCACCCTCAGATCTAGATCGCTGACCCAACCAAGAGAGGTTTTTAGCGCTACGACTAGTGGAAAACAACCATCATGAGGAAGCCAAACAGACCAGGATAAAAGGAGCAAGCCCCAGGGAAAGAACTGCCCCCCCAAAGCATTTCCTCCAAGTACTTAAATAACAAAAGGGAAGTGGTCATCTCCTTATAGTGCGCCAAGATTCCTGTGAGTCAAGGCAGAAATTCTGCCACTATGCTTGTCTCTGCAGGTTTTCCTTAAATATAGTCGTCTAGTAGTTAACCCTAGGCATGCTTTTTCTTTTGTCTTACCTACCCAAATCTATTTTCTTGGTTAGGTTAACTACGACCCATAGTTCTTACCTATAAATAACAATGCCACTCGTGGAGTGCGCTATAGTGGTACGAGTGTAAGAGATTTTTACACACTATGCCCACCTAGGCATTCACCCTTCGTCATTTAATTTAAATTCATATGTTTAGTCACATGTATGACAAGTATAATGTGAGTCTTATTAGCCTAGGTAGATAATACATCACCCTTATTAGATGAGGTATGCTAAAAGTGAGAAATATTCTTAATGGGACTATAGCCTATAGTCTTTTGGTAGTTTAACTCTTTAAGTTGCTTTTATCCCTTCTTTAATTCTTTCAACTTTAACTCTTAAAATTTTATGTCAAAAAAGAAATGATTGCAACCTCTTCTACCGAGGCTTAAGATACGCAAGACTAAGATATCGAATGAGGTTACTTTAACTGTTTGCTTCTCGCCTAGGGTGGGGTTTGGTTGGCCCCTTGTGTCACCATCTTACGTCTTCTAAGTTTTCTACTTTAATTAACTCATATGGATGCAAGGTTTTGTTTCTGGTGGGGCCTTGGCCTTGAGCTCCTCACCAGAAACAAGTACAATATCATTCATAATTACAAAAAATCTAGGATGTGCGAGAGGGATATTATAGTTGGGAGTCTCCCTTCATTAACTAAAGTTATTAGAAATGCATATAGTCAAGAGGGTGTTGTACTACGTTGGAGGAGGTCGTTGACATGCAGAGATTTATTATGGGATCACATGGCAAAGAAAGATGCATTGGAAAAATTAATTACATTATCTTCCAACATAAATTTCGTATAAAAACGATTGATTGGAAAACACCTTCATGGGGTAAGAAGTACTCAAAAAGTGCAGAATGGGGGCATGCATCATGTTTAACATTTCTAAAATTCATCCCAATTTGTCAAATTTATGCTTCAAAGTTATTATTATTGCAATCAGATGTCTAGAAAAAATCCACGCTGACACAATAGAGATGTTGATTATTCTCAATTCTTGGAAGAAATCAAAAAAGTATATCAAAGATACATATGACTATTTTGATGTTGTTGATATTGTTTGGTGGGAGTCTTTTTACATGGAGAAAAATGACATAATTTCAAACTCTACAAATGGAGATAGTTTTTTGAAGACTCATTTTCATTGGCTGCAAAGTATGTCAAATGAAAATGAGGAAATAAATGTTGAACAAGAATGCGTTGATCATTCTTAAGGAGAGGAGAGGGAAATGCATATTGGGTCTAGAATATCATATGCACGACGCAAGGCAATGGAATACCTTTACAGAGGATCGGTACAAGATATTAAGGAGCATTGTATGATTGCAGTTTTGGCTACTGAAAATGGATGCAGTTATCCATTCTAGATTTCAAAAGTTATTAAGGTCAATAAAGAAAATGAAGAAGTTATATCCATTGAAGTACATTGGTATGCAATGACACACACCCATTTGATTGTGTGTACAAGCGAGAGATGGTGGCGGAGAAACAAGTTTCCAAAAAGAGAAAAAGAAAATGTAAAAATGTAAATCATTGTCACATTGATATTGTGAACTTAGAAGATATTAACATACTAGTTTATGACTCCCACTTGACAAAAAAAGGCACTCTTCGCTCCAAGGCTACAAAGATTATCAAAATATTGTTGGCACAAGAAATAGTTGCATCATGGGACTCTACTAAACCAAGGCGTAGATCGAGAAGGAATATGTCATATGAAATGGTGGGCATACCTGAAGACTCATACAATGCACTTATTAATAGTAGAGAAGAATACAGGTAATACGCATCTTCATCTGATCATTCATATCAATAAAATGTAGTTTCCTATGGTGTGTCGGAATCCATGTGTTGATTTAAATATTTGAACATGAGACATTTTACCTTTTTTATAAGATGACATTGTGTGTGTGGCAACTCTTAAGGAGTGTTTCAATTTTAATATGAATAGCTTCTACGTATTATGGTTTAATATATGATTTTATTATGAGTCTTATAAGAAAATCCTTTATTTTATATGGAAAGCTTGGTCTAACAATTTCTTGAATAATTTTGTTTAATATAGTTCATTTTTTATATAGTGTCACTACGAGGTTTAATAAATACAATTTTAGATTATGACAAAATGTTATAATTATGCCAGTTTTTGAAAAATAGTGTGCTGCGGGTAGCATCAATTTTCAATTTGGGGATTGATTTTAAGGTTATTGTAAATAACATTAGGGACTTTTTTCGTCCATGTCCACATTTTTAGACCAAAAAAAAAGTGGCGCTACCGGTAGCACCACCTTTTGATTTGGAGGTGTTTTTTGGTGTCTTTTTCACAAAAATAGGAGTTTCTATGGCTAGAGTTCTTTTTTTTAGTATAAATTTTTCGTTAAGTTGTATAACATGTTGGAAACCTTAGGGACTTCTTTAGTTGTTTCCCCATATTTCTACAACCCAAAGTGTCTTCCTCTGAGGCACATGCATAACCATTATGTCATAAGGGGACCACTTTGGAGTTATACAAATTTCAATATCCCTTTACGAAGGTTGCAATCAATGACAACCAAATATCCAACAATATCCCCTTCGGCATTGATGGAAACTTACTAAGACAATGCTGTGGATATGTTTTCTTCCTTGAGATGACTACACTTATCTTCATGCTTCTTAACGAGATCTTATTTTACTAATTTTCTCTCCCCATCAGACATCAATGACAAATGATGCATCTTCCTTTTGATCATGATCCTACTGCAACCCCTTCTGTAAATATCCCTTCTCTTTGGGGATACTCCCTGTAAAAATATTTTGATCTCCTTCTCCAAAGTTCAAGATTTTGTAAACTAATGTCTAGGATATCTTGCCATGTTGTTGGTGCAATCTATTGGCATGTGTCCATAGTCACGACATTTGTAGCATTCAACGTTATTACTCATCATGCTTCTACAATTTCTTGATATGTCTCTATAATTGGGACACGCAACATTCATCATTCTAGTTCGAGTGGACAGCTCAATGTCCTTGCACATTTCATTCCTAAGCTTTACAATCTCTAGCTTTGTGCCCAAAGTTGTTGCAAGAGAAACAATTACAAAGAAAGATGCTTAGATACCTAGGTGTAGAAGAAATTCTTAATGGTGCAACATATATGTATTCATCATTGTTTGAATCTTCTTGATGGATCCTTCCTTTGTAGTCTCTTCCTTTATGGGAGCTTGTGAGAATGCTTTCATAACTCTAAGTCGTTTCTCCATTTCTCTAGTAAATTTCAACTTTCTTTGCTAGTGGTCTCGAGCTTTCACCTTCTTCAACTTTTTTATGTTTATTATAACCCAATCTTGTTTTGTCAATTGGACATATCTGTTGGGTAAGCATGTCATGTAAGATCAATGTTCTCTTATCAAACTTCAATTTTGTGTAGTACTCTCCAAAATATTTTGTTGACTAACATATCAAACTCTCTTGTTTGGAAAAAAAAAATTTATCCTTTAGTTGAATTGTTAGGGATTCTTCAATTTTCTTTGCTTCTTCCACTTGTGTTTTTAGGGAAGCAATACTATTTTGGGGCTCTTCATGGTCTTTATGCTTTTTACCTTTTAAGTATTCTAGTATCTCTTGTAGAAACACATTCTTCTTCTTGAGCTTCTTGATTTCATCTAAGGCACAAATCAAGTATCTTTCAAGATCAACTCCTTCTTCTTTGTCTTTTGTTTCTTTAGAATTTTTTTTCATTTCATCTTCTCAGCTTAGTAGGCTTTGTAAGCATAGACATGATGAAAGTTTATTCTTCTTCTAAATCATTATCTTTTCCTTCGTCATATGAATACTCAACTGTAGCATGTCCTATACTTCGAGATTTAAAACATTTAGAGAGTAACATGGTATCCTTGTAGTATTTCTTTCCATCATCATCATCTTCTATGTCATTGTTGGATAATATTTCTTCTTTTTCATATCATTCTTCATTTGCTTGTTCCTCAACTTTGTAAAGATTACATAGTTTGTCCTAAATCTCTTTAGGTGATGTATGCTTTCGTAACTTGCTTTTCATGGAATATGATTATCAATCGATAATGGCATACATTTTAATTACATTTTTATTCTTTAACTTTTTTTTGGCTAGAAATTTTGGTGGTCTTTTTGTAGTAGCGTAGCCATTAACAACAACAAGACCGACATCCACCCCTAAATTCATGAAGTAGTTTCTTATTCTAAAACTACAAAATGCATAACTATTTCCATCAAATATCCAAATACAACTTTAAGAGAACCCTTCTTTTTTATCCATATTTATTCTTGATCTTCCTTCGAGTAGTTAAACTATTCTAAAGGAAACCTTGATATGATACCAAATGTTCCAATATTCACCTACACTCACAGGGGGATTCAATCGGTGTTAGTCACTTTTTACCATTTCAAACTTTAATGTCTTATGAACCATTAACCATCAGAAATGAAATTAGTTTTCACATAAGAAATACACATTTCAGAAAATATTTTACGTGGAATAAAAAATGGGATAAAACCACATAATGATTTTGTTATATAGTATAAAGAATAAATTCAATTGATTTACGAGCTACAACAAGAAGAAGGGTACAACCCCTAGTTTATCAGCTCCAACTAAAAGGAGGCTACAACCCACTAATTTTACAACATGCTCCAACCTATAGTGATAACTCCATTCCTTAGTGAGATCCAACTCACTATATTTACCAACATCCACTAGAAAGAGGCTACAATCCCCTAGTTTCATCACGAGCTCTAACATATAATGAGGAATCCAATCATCAATGAGCTCCAACGTGACTAGATTTACCAGCATCAGCTAGAAGAAGGCTACAACTCCCTATCCTTTTCTTTTCCTCCCTCCTTGATATGAATATGAAGATCAACCTCTCACTATCAATGTATCTTTCAACTTGTATTTGTTTTAGTGTCTATGTAAACTTGTACATGTACCATTGTCTCTGTCAACTTGTACCTGTATCATTGTCTCTGTCAACTTATGCAAGCCCCAAATCTATCTTTCTAAGAATTCCAAGTCAAAACAATCCATAGATTTGATTTATATGTTCAAACCCCTATATCATAGTCATTTCTAAACCCTAATATATTCCAACATAATCACCATGATCTATGCCAAGATGGTCATCATAATCACCAAAGAATATCTATGCAAATTTAATCGCCATGATCTATCCAAGATCATAACTATAATTACCATAACATATTTATGCACAATATAATCACCATGATCTATCCAAGATCATAACTGGAATCACCAGAACATATATATGCAAGATAATCAAATAAAAGGCTCTAACACATACTCAAAATCCATACCATTTTCAAGTCAATAAGATGGACCCTAGTCCATGAGAGGCATACTGATCACAAGAGAGACCCATGTACAAGAACTGTATATTTTCCAAGATAAAGAAATAGTAAATAAACCTTTGACCAAAAGAAGCTCTATATCATGTCATCACATAGTCATTCCAATAAGCATTTCAATGAGCGAAAATCTCTGTAATCTCAATGTTGTATGAGAATGTTATGCCAATTTTATGAATCTTCACCAAAGAACAAAAATGATCTCAAATATTTGTGTACTAGTTCCTCCACAAATGTTTCCACTTTTTCTCCAAGTGTCTCCCAATTTAGAAGAGAGACATCAAGAGATTAAATGATGATAAAATGACAAGTTTCACCTCCTATTTATATGCTCAAAGATTCCTTTAGTTTGCTTTAAGGCCAATATTTCTCTTATTCTTAAATTTAGCATCTCCATATTTTAAAGGGTTGAATGGGTTAATACCCCACTTCAAGGATTCATCGTGAATGTTTAAATTTTCTTCATGATCACTTCATATCTTCATCAAAGGGGCTTTGGGGCTTCTCCTCATCATACTTAGTAAACACACCATTATTCCTTTGGAGGTTTATTTCCTCTTTATGTGGACCCATCATTACTTTTGGGGTTATGTAGACCCATCATACTTCATAGTTCACACCAATATTTATTTATACCAACTTTAGGGGCTTCTTCATCATGCTTCATGTGACCCCAAAGTGAAGGTCATGTGGACACAACACCATTATTTTAGGGGTTTCTTCACCTTTCTCACCAACATTGCGTAGGGGTAACCTTAAGGAATTCTTTCTTGGTTTTCCTCAATGTATGTGTACAACCCAAAGTGTCTTTGCTTGAGGGCCATGTGCAATCAACATTCCTTAGGGGAAACCTTAAGGACTTCTTTACCAATTTTCTCGATATGTGTACAACCCATAGTGTCTTCCCTTGAGGGCCATGTGTAACCGCTAAGCCACAAGAGGAATCATTATAGGAAATTTGGATGAAAAATGGACATATTTAGGAAAATTATCAAAAATGCCATATAGACAATTTTTTATACTATTTCACTTTTATTGAAGCTCCTTAGGGTTATTTTAGTTTTATCAAAGCTACCTTAAATATATATTTTATATTAAAATCAATTTATGTGGAAGATGTTTAAAATCAATAATTATACATTTATATTAGTTATGATATTAGTTAAAAGTTATTGGAACCAACTTTTCATGGTTATTATGAAACATTAACTATAATATAATATTATTATATATTTGTTAGAATAATAATTACTTTTTTATATTAGTTATAATATTAGTTAAAAGCAATTAAACCCAACTTTTGATGGTTATGATGAAATATTAATTATAATATAACATTATTAGATATTAGATAATATTAATTACTATTACTATTAAATATTGTATATTGGTTATGTATATATCATTTACTAAATTTGACATTAATAACAACCACATATCCAACATTTCTTTGTATCAATATTATAAAATATTATAAAATTTTAGTGTATTACGATTTTAGGATTCTAAATTATTTAATTATTCCCTAGATGGAATTGAATCACTAACTACCTATATGTTTTTATGGTGCAATTAAAACCATAGTTTTATTTATACAAAGTGGATAACTTGACAAACAACCTTTATATATAAAAGTTATTTCAATTCTTACAAATATTTCCCCATTAAAATCATAAAAGACTTCAAGAGCCATCAATTAAACTTGATATACAACCTTTTCAAATAAAACCTATTTCAAAAACATAAAAATATTTCATCCTTGAAGTCCTAAAGGACTTCAAAAACCATACTAATAATCCAAAAAAACACATATTTAAATAAAATAAAATAAACCTGATGAATTTCTTAATAGGACAGAATACAACAAATTAAACACCAGCCTCCTTAAAACTCAACCTTGAAATATGTCTCCACATATTTCTACTCACCATATATGGTAATGTGGATCTACTGATTTCTACTTCTTACAAAGACCTACGAGAGATCGAACTTCTTTCTTCTATGAGAAGTTACATAAGCCTACAGATATAAACCAATAACATAGAATTAGAACAAGTTAAAGCATTTACAGGTACTGATAAGCAAAGAGAAGAAACAACGAAGGTTAACGCTATGCTTCTCCTAGGTTTTCTGGACTAGACTTTGTTGTAGACGGCCTATAATGGGCAGTATTGCAGCGATGCCAACTGAGGTTGTAATTGGTTCCAGAAGTTGACTGCCCATTATGTTATAGATGAGGTTGGGATGAAGTGTTATGCAGGTTGGACATCGTGGGTTTGGACTCTGCTGCACCAAAATTGCCATCTTCCTGCTGGATGCTGTTATTGCAGACATTCACTCATGTTATTACAATTTTGTCGGTCACATTGTTTCCATTCCTGGGTGGATCAAAAGCCATTGGCAAGAACTCGTTGGTGTCAAAGGCTAACCTCGAGCGAAAGTGCTTTTCCAGGGCACTTCGACCCTGTATTCAAAACCAACAATCGATCAATGTTACTGCAGCTTTTCCAATCAATTAACGTGCTTTTCCAGGGGATTTAGAGAAGAAAAATGAAAAAATTGAATACCTGTATTCTTGCATATGTAACTTCGCATATTTTCCTGGACTTGAAGGCCTCCCATCGTTTATGAAAATCTTGATAAAACTTCAATGCTGCTTTAGCAGATGTGAAATTGACAAACCCATAACCGAGATTGCACCTATTCCTGAAAAATATAGAACCCATGTATTAGCTTTCACTTTTATATTTTACATGGGAGGTTCTAATGATGATTGGAAAACCTAAATCACTTACTTAAAGTCCATTGGCAGGTAAACAAAATCATATTCAGAAACCATCTCGCCTGGGTTATTTCTCCCAGCATTGTAGCTTGCACAGTGTTGATCCAGCACAGACAAAAGCATTTGCTCACTACAAAATATTTTAAAAATTTTAATACTCTCCAAGCAAAAGGATCAATGATACATCATTATTATTTAATTGCACTTTTCTGGACAAATGAATTTTCTCTTTGATCTTTTTTCCGAATCCAACTGGAGCAGAATGAAATATATAAATATTAGAGCAGAAATCAATTTACTAACAAAATCTACACGACTCATTGAGGACATATACTTACTTGTATTTATTTGGAATGTTCTTAATCATTATTGTGGTTCTGGCCATGGTGCAGTTGGATATGGCTTCAGCTTCATCAAAAGCAAACTGGGGCATGACTTGGATGCCATTTTCTTGGTTGTGTGTTGTCAATGCAGCTGCTGCAGCAGCAGAAGGCCTGCAACCATTGGCCGTGGAAATCTTCGTACAATTCTTAGGCTTCATGTATGAGCCATTACCACCTAGGCTTCTTCCAAACCCACTCTCACCCAGGCCAACACCTTGGCCTCCTCTTGTAGGGCCAATGCCCATCTGACCTTCCGTATTGCGTCCTTCTTTGATATTAGTAGGATGAACAGACAAAGAAGTTGAAGCTGGTTGGGTATATACTTCTTTGTCTGACTTCCATCTTTGTTGTTGTAAGCAATCAGTATTTTGAAATGGAGCAGTATTGGGCATAAGTGCCTTTGCGTGGATTTGACTTTTTATGGGATCTTTCCCACCAGGTCGACTGATTTCTATTCTAACTCGCCTCCCACCAATATATTGCCTGTCCATTTCCTTAAGCGCACCAGCAGCATCCCGCACATCAAAGAACTCCACAAACTTGTGGTGTTGTTTCCCTGGCGTCTCTCTCGCCTCTTTCACAACTCCTGGCAAACAAAACCTTGACTTATTAAGCAAAACAATTAGACTATCCAGAAAAGCAGCAGTTGGACATTAAAATTACAATACATACCATAGGATTCGAAGACGGATCTCAGTGCCTCCATTGAAATATTGGAGTCCAAATTGAAAACCACCAGAGTGCCTTGGTTTAGGCTATCAGCTTGATAGGTAAAGGGTGTTGTATATTGAGCCCAGACAACAGACCCTCCTATCAATCCCTTGGCAGATATTGGTGTACCACTGCTCTGTCCTTCATGAGGAAATTGATAGCAATCCCGCACTTTTATCTGCTGCATCAAGTGTTGTTCTTGAATATCTGTAAGTGCAGCTTGTGCATGTCTGAGGTCGTAGTAATGAACAGTTACTAGACCTTGTGGCCAGTTGAACAAATCCATGTCACGTATGGGACCCCATGTACTCAAATCATTTCTAAGCACTGTATCACTTATGTCTGTGGGTACTAAACTCAGACTAAGAGCTCGTGAGGTATGTTTGTGCCTAATAGCATTCAGTTGCACGGGTACTACAGAACTCGCATTATATGTGTCGTCCTGAACGGGGTGAGTTTCTAGTGGAACTCTATTTAGTAATTGGAGGGTAATGCTAGGAACCCATGCAACAGGAGGAGAGGGCACACCTGTGCTGATTAGGGAAGCAGCAGCGTATACAAGCTGGAAAGGATGCCCCATTGTGGGTTGAGCAAAGTTACACGGAGCAGGAGGAGGCACTATTAGTGGAGTCTGAAGGGCGTATCCAGGCTTATACTCTCTTGCACTCGGATTTAATGGAACAAAATTTTCATGCAGTCGCTGTCTCTCAGAATCTCCATGAATTTGCGTGTCGGATCCTACGTGCAAAGTGCGCTCCAGCTCAGCAGTCTTTCCTTGGTAAAATTCAGGGTCTCTCAGATCTGCTTCATCAACGTTTCCTGGGCCATTCTGCTCAGACGAGACGTGCAGGCTTTTTTTCTTTCCTACAGTCTCCACATCTGAGCCTTCACAACTGCTTCCCATTTTTCTTCACCACAATCAAACAAAAAAAAACACATTTTGCATTACATGCCTACTTGCACCTAGCCTGAATATGGGTTAAAATTTTCAAACGCCATGCCCACCATGTGCACCAAAACATACAAAACTAAAATTCCCAGGCCACAAATCAATATTACCAATGAGTTCTACTCCAAAACTGTCATAAGTTTACAACAGTTCGAAAATCTGTAGAGCCTTAAAAATATATATATATAATAACAATAAACTTCAGAAACTAGAAGAAATATAGTTGCCAAAATATTGTAAAACCCTAACTGAAAAAGTACTGAAAATTAGTTTGAATTGTGATGCTCAACACATTTGTAGTATAACCTTTATTTTTGAGAAAACTTGAACTCTACTCAAACCTTTACATGTCTAAGTCAGAACTGTTGAGCAACAACCAACAGAAATGAAAAAATTCATCCCATGAAAACATTTGAATAACTAAAAAAGAGAAGCATTGGGAGATGATTTGAAACTTACCTCAGGTAAAAGTACTCCCTGATTGCTAACTTTGAAAATTCTCAGGTAGCCTCAACAAAGAGAATATCCCGTAGAACTCTCTTACACTTCTACTTGGGCAAGGAAATTCACCGAAAAAATAATAGCTGAGAAAAAAGATGGGACCTGTAATGGGCATTTGAATGCACCAACCTTAGATGGCTGAGATTGTCAAGTACATTTCAAAGGAATAACAAGAGCAACAATGATAACAAATATTTTTTTAGGGCTTTTATATATATATAAACTAACTACTGCATAAAATAAAAAGAAAATACCTTTTTCCTTCTAGTTGGGCCATGATAGTGGTCTAGGGACAGTTGTCAAAAGAAAGATGGATCCAAAATGGGTACCTAGAGATCTCAAAGTACAGAATGAGAAATGGAAAGTGTAACCACAATGGAATGAAAATGTTTTTGGGACAACCTTCACAATGTATTTATAGTATTGTCTTAGGGTGTTTTGACCCATGGTATTTTATTGCCTATGGTATTTATCTATGTTATTTTGATCCTCTCTCATTTTTTAGGGTTTTTTACCTTTTCTCACAGAAAGTGGGAAGAAAGTGGGGATAAACCATAATGAATGTTCACCATCAATCCGTTTATGGGAAGGAAGGAATAATGATGTTTTAGACCATTTATGTGGAAATACAATTGTGAAGGTCAAAAATGAGGAAAATATGGTGGGAATATGATGTATGTATATGGTTTAGACCATGGAGAGCTAGGTGGACACTTTTTAGTGTTAAGAGGACCTCTAAGGTGTGCTTAGATATCTCGACACTTAAACAATAGCAAAACCATTTATCTTGAAAATCAATGTTTTTATTTTTTTCTATTGTATAAAAAATAAACAAGGGTAAAAGAAATAATGATTTCTTTTTATTAAATAATAAAAATAGGTTTTTGGCTTTACCAACGATTGTTGCAACGGTCTCAAGTAGCTATATGAAATGGAATGTACTTAGTATCCAAGCAATTTGGTACTCTCCAACTAACCAACCCCACCTCACAAAGTAGGGGAACTTCAAGGGGCTTCAAGGGTTTAAAAAGAAATTTTGAAAGAGTTACATAATAAAATTTATGTAGAATGATGTTGCGTTGTGTAAAATGAGGGACTTCACCCCTAATATATATAGGGGAAAATGGTCATAAGTATTAGCATGTGGTCTTCATATAGGCTTGTGATATTGTGTGGAATTTAGGGTTTTTTCTTTATTTTTATTTTTTTTAATGTTTTCCTCTTTTTTTAATTTTATTTTGCATTTTAGGGGGATTTATTCATGTTTTTGATGATTTTCCTTTTGGGGGGCCAATATGCCTCATTCCCCTATTTTATGGAAAGGTAAATATCTAGAAATGATAATTATTTGTCAAATTGGGTCTTTAACTTTGGGATTTTTGTGTAATTGAAGGTTTAATGTGGGAAAATTGATGAGTGATATGATGTGACTATGGGATGAGGATGAGCATGGCGTGCAACTTTTGGTGTTAACAAAAATAGTTTCATTCAATAAGTAAAATAATTTCATTTGATTAGTGTTATTAGTTTAAATATGTTTTCCCATAAGTGTAAACATTTAAAACAATATTTTTTAATCATAATTCATTGGAGTTTAATTTTTATTATATAGTATTAGTATATTTTAAATTAAGTAAACATAACATAATGTGAAAACAGTGAAAAACCATAACTTTTATAGATATAAAACAAAAACTCCCTCGAGACTCTATACTAGTGTCTCCTTCCTTCAAGATATGAGAGTAAGAAAGTATACCCCTACAAACTCCCTTTAGACTCCACTAATAATTCCTCCTCCTTGTACTCCTTTTTCTCCTTGCAACTTTTGTTTATCCATGGGGCATCCTCCCTAGCTTGTATATTGTATTTCTCCCCAATTCAACATAGGTATGCCATTGAACATGTACAATATTATGTGAATAATTCAACTTGAATTGTATGCCATTATTTTTTCCTTGTCCTCGTGTTGCATGGGATCCAAGCACTACCATCTAATTACTAAATACAATTAATCTAGTAACACACCTCGTTTAATAGTCCCACACATATTACACCAATTTTGTAGTACCATCTACCTATGTGTGATTGAGTGTTATTAGGAACAAAAATATATCTCTAGGTCTTAGTCAAATCTTGGTACCCATTGAAATCGGTGATGCAATCTGTAGAAAGGATTTGAGTGCATGTGGTTCCATTGGAAAACAGGGCCTTTTACAAATGACAAGGTTTAGTGATTGTTCATTATTAAGACCTTAGACATGCCAAAGTTTCACTTATAGATATCCAAGGGCAACATTTGATGTAGTATGTAAAATTCTCGAATTACTATCAATTTCATCATTAAGGACTAAGCAATTAGACACCAATATTTGACAAGGGAATTGGTAGGAGGTTCCATCCTCTTGGCTTAATATACAAGATTATTTAACTATGAAGATGATAGCCTTAAACCAAGGAACCATGTCAATTTTCAATTTGGATTCCAATATTTCAAAGGCCCACGCCCATATGTAAATTGTTTATAGTTTGTTGTGATTGTATTACACAAATGCCTATTTGTGCAATCAATTATTAATGAATATTGTAGTTTTTACCATAGTTGTTTTAGGGGTGCAAATTAACAAACTAATACACTTTGTGATATAAATATGTTGTCATGTAGTGGAGACAAATATTATTCTGTCATTTCAACATTACATTTTGATTCTAGAATCCACTATGAAGGTTCCAACTCTAATAATTCCTTTCATGGGTGGTAGTGATGTAAGCATTATTTTTGGAATTTACAATAATTGATTCTTTTTTGGATAACTATATAATTTCTTTGATATGCCCATTGGGATATTATGATGTTTTTTTTTGTGGAATACAAGGATAAGCCATGAGTAGCATTGTGGTGTTATTTATCCCTCTAACTTAGGAAAACACATGATATACAAAGGTTAACAAATTTATAGAGAAAAAACAAGAAACAATACAGATTATAAAGATTACGACAACACTAAGTGAGATTTATATTATGATAAAAAGTTCACGGAGTAATGTTCACACGACTCTATAGGTAGGCTGACCATACACTTTAGAACATCTCCATTACCATAATTCTTGAAAAAACTCTCTATATACTTGTTTCTCTTTAAATAGGCTTCTCAAATATAAAACCCTAAATACTTGACATGGTCAAATAAGAAACATATACAACTTCCTAGGAGGGTCTTAATTAATAAAGCGACCCTTTTTGCACTATGTGATGAACACTAACTTACTAAAGTCTTATTTCAAACAAATGACCTTATACAATGTATGAGTAAGTACTAAAGTAAGGTGGGTTAGGGTGGGTCCCTAGCATGTCCCCCTCCCCTTTCGAAAGTAGCATTGCCATTAAAGTTGAAGGTATGAAAATTATTGTAAAATGTTATTCGGTTACCAAGTGGCATCTTTTGGAACCATTTATCTCTAGTGGATTAAAACTTTTTTGACTGCGCAACTTTGCAATATTGATTCTATGGAATCCATGACTGTTGTTAGTTGAATCCAAATGGATCCTTCCTCATCCATGTCTAGTAATCTAGTCTACACTTTTCAATCAAACCCCACTAATATTTTTAGACAATAAACATGGAAGACGGAGTGAATCTTGGAGTGGTCTCGAAAAGTGAACTTGGAGGCCACTTGTCTAATGTGCTAGAGGGTGGTGTAGAGATCGTAGAAATTTAGATTGATCTTCTAATGAATATGGAACTTGATTGATATTTTCTTATAAGGTTGAAGTCGAAGAAACACGATATCCCCAACTTCAAAGGAGAACTTGAAGTGATGTTGATTGACATGTTGTTTCATTATGTTTTGGAGTATAACCAGAATGCATATAAGGATGCAGAGAATCTCTACTTTGATGTTGAGTGTCTTGTCCATTACCTGAACTTAGTAGGTACCTAGTAGATAGGAAATCACCAATAAGGGATTTTGGTCATAAACTGATTCATATGGGGTCATCTTTGTGGTGCCATGATAAGTGGCATTATACCACCTTTTCACGAAAGGAATCCATTTGGATTAGTGGTGTTCCTTGTTTGACGCAAAGCATCGTAATTAGGTTTCCAAGCATTTATTTACCTCGTATGTTTAACAATCAACTTGGGGGTGTTATGTATTGTTGAGATTCAAACGAGTTTCGTGAAGTTTAAATGGCTCCTACAAAAAATTGCTCATAAAAGTGGGTTCATGATTAGAGACAACATAAGAGACATTCTCTAGAGCTAAAAATATTTATCCATTAAGATTTTCCCCATGAGCGATGATCGAGGAGGATCCAGGAAGGCCAAATTTTCAAATTCCTCCAATATCATCAAAACTAGCGTCAGATCGAAGGGATCATCAAGATGATTCCAACGGCATTCATTTCACCTCAAATGGACTCCGTATGGGAAAGTTATCGCGTTCTATTCTATGAGGTCAACAGGCAAAATTGGCAAAAAGAGGTGCCACATGGCATCACTGACAGGGTAACACATGGCATCCGTACTATACAAACATGATGACCTGGCACCACTGACATTGTGACATGTGGTATCCGTACAGTACGGACGGATGACGTGGTAGTTGTACGGACAAACATGTGGCAGTACGGTCCAATCAGGATGCAGCACGTGTCATGTACGGACGATGAGGTGGCAATCCAGTCAGCAGTATGGACCTATCCGAATGTGACACATGTCAGTAAGGAGGTGACTATGCAACTTAGTTGACAGTATGGCATATGAGTTGGCAGCTGACTGGGCGTTGAGGTGGACCAATCCGGAACTGCCACGTGGTAGCACTGGATTGGCCAATATTGATTGAAGTTCACCAAAATGTTGATGCTCCGCCCGTTTCAAACTCTTGACCTCCCATACCCTGTCTCTGCGCCTTTATCAACTGCGCTGGTAGTGTTCCTTGTATAATGTATGGAAATAATATTATTTAAAGTGGCATTTCGAGCCCCAAAGGAGCTCGGGCTTAGCCCCAATCTTGGTTCTTCCTCCAGCGTGACCGGGAGCTCCGACTAGCACAGGAGCCCGTGCTCTATTTCATCACATGTCGAATTATAAACTATATAAAATGGGTTATAAGTGGGTCTAAAAACAAGTTACGTTATAACAAATTTGTTTTAAACAAAAAACCATATTGTGGGTTCAATGAACCATGTGGTTTTGGTGGAAAAGAATTTTATTGTAATATTCTAAAAATATAAAATGTGGTTGGCATAGTTGTAACTATGTCAAATACATAATTTAAGAAGAGCCTAACCAAGTGTGGGGAGTTGGAACCATATGCCTTCTTGGGAAAAATTTGTTGTAACTGAAGAATCATGAGGAGAATGTGGAGTGGGGCAAGCGAAGCCTATATAAACCCACTTAATTTCCATTTACAGGGCATGCTTTGGAGTGGAGACTTTGTAGCTAAAGGAGAGAAGGGAGATTGCGTAGCTCTGTAGGAGGAAGGTACGAGATTTTATACTCGTTTTACACCGTCTTCAGGCTTCGGAGTTGCTGGAAGCAGTCTGGTTGTGTTTTGGGCAGCGGTTCTCTTCCTGACCATTGTCGCCAAGGTATCATTGTATCATTTCCATGTATTTTGCCTTATGCTCAAATTATAGATCGGCCCTCCTATTGAGAAGCAGGCTCGGAGACGTAGTCCATCTTGGACGAACTCCGTTATCAACTTGTTGTCTTTATGTGCATATTGTCTATGCTGTTTGGTTCTCTTCTTATGGATTTGTGAGCTTCATTCATGCTCTTTATGCAATTCATGTTAACGTCATAGAGTAGCAAAGATCTTGTTTTCGGATCATGTGGTATCAGAGCAGGTTTATTTGACGTTGGATTGTGAGTGTGGATGCTCACGAGGGATAAACTGCAAGCTGGTGAGGCTACATTAGAGCCTTACAATTTCAAGATCGGACGTGCACACCGAAGGAGGAAGATGGATGCTAATGATGCCCGCATCGAGATGGAGGCAAACTTTCACAAGGTCTTCTGCATGATGGTCGACAAGGTAGACAAGTTGTTTGCAGACTATGAAGGATGCATGGCAAAAGAAAGAAAAGGCAGTGAAGTAAAGAAGGAAGAAAAAGAAGTGAAGGATGAAGGCAACGCTTCAGTTAACCAAGGAGGAGGTGGCGAAGAGCCTCCTGAGCCTCCCTCTTCACCTTCAGCTTCAAGCACAAGTTCAAGTGCTTCTTCCTCATCTCATTCTCAGCATTCCAAGGTTTCTCACAAAGAGCCTCAAAAGAAGCCCTTATTGAAGCTCGATGTGAAGTTTGATTTGCCCATGTTCAATGGGGAAGCGAATGCAGAGAAGTTGAATAATTGGATAAGGAAAATTGAGGTCTATTGCCGAGCCCAGCAGATCAAAGAAGAAGATGTGAAGATTCAGTTGGCTTCACTTCGGCTGACAGGCACCGCACTTGTATGGTGGGAAAGCAAGCTTCAGCAAGGTAGAAAAAAAATGGGTAATCTTCTCTCATCGTGGTCTACTTTCATTTTTTCTTTACGTAAGCAATTTTATCCGTTGGGTTATGTTCAAAAGGCTATGATGGATTGGAAAATTTTTAGACAAGGAAAGGGACAGAGTGTTCAGAATTTTACTGAAGAATTTAGAAAGAAAGCTTTAGAGTTGAATATTTATTTAGATTCTCTTGACACTCTTTTGAAGTACATTGGTGCTCTTCATCATTATCTACACCATACTTTGCTGTTGTTGAATCCTGCTAGTGTGGATGAAGTAAGTGTTCAGGCTACTCATCTTGAGAGCAGGGGGAAGCATTTGCAAGAAGACCATTTGAAGAAGCCTTTCAAGCCCAACAATAACCACAAGTCCAAAAAGAAATACAAGAGCAAGAAGACAGCTACTGCTAAGAAGGAAGGAGAAAAGCTCCATTGCAAACATTGCGACACTGATGGGCATGATGAAGAAAGTTGTTGGAAGTTGCATCCTGAATAGAGGCCAAATCATTATGGAGGAAAAAAGAAGAAAAAGACCGTTGCAACACCGCAACGAGATTTGGGTTCCGACTCAGGTGATGAAACCATGATTACAGCCGTGGGAATGCAAGGTAACAAAACTCCTCATACTGGTTCAAGTTCTACTCATGTTTCTAAAGAAAATGATAAAAGAAGAAGTGAGTTGTTTCACATCAGAGTTGTGTCTAAGCATACAAAGATTGAAACATTATTTGATCCATCTTCTCAAGTAAATTTAATCTCAGAATCAGTTGTTAAGAAGTTGGGCATACAGACTAAACCTCACCCCAAGCCTTACCCCCTTGGATGGGTATGTGATAATGCTAAGCTACAGGTGACTAAGCAATGCAGGTTAAGGTTTTCTATTGCTTCAAATTTGATCGATGAGGTGGACTTAGATGTTGTTCCTCTTGACATCTGCGGTATCGTATTGGGAAGCCCATACTTGTATGATCGAAAAGCAGTATTCTTCTGTCACGAGAACAAGTACCATCTCACCAAAAATGGGGGGGGGTACATTGTGAGAGCTCACAGTATGAAGGCTAACACCACCCTTGTTAGTGCAGGACAGATGAAGAGACTCATCAACACTAATAAGAGATACATGCTCATGGTTGTGAGAGCAAAAGATGCTGAAGCATCCGATGCTTTCAGAGGTTGTGATCCTTCTCATAAAAAGGCTATGATTGATATTGTGGCTAACTATGATGAAATATTTCAGGAACCTACAGGTTTGCCTCCCAAAAGGGAGATTCAAAATGAGATCCATCTCCAGTAGGATGCCCCTCTTCCTAATGTGGGCATGTACAGGTTGTCCACAGTTGAAATGGCAGAGATTAAGAAGCAGGTTCAAGACTTGTTGGACCAAGGAGTGATCAGACCCAGCTCCTCTCCATGTGGTTCGCCGATTGTGTTGGTGATGAAGAAAGATGGCACATGGAGGATGTGCGTTGACTATCGATCTCTCAACAAGATCACGATCAAGAATCGATACCCACTTCCTCGCATAGATGACTTGCTCGATCAGTTGAAAGATGTTGTGTTCTTTACCAAGTTGGATTTGCATAGTGGCTACCACCAGATCAGAATTGCAGAAAGTGATGTGTGGAAGACGGCCTTCAAGACCAAGCAAGGTCTATTTGAGTGGTTGGTGATGCCCTTTGGGCTTTGCAATGCACCTGCAACCTTTATGCGGGTAATGAATGATGTTTTCCGGCCATTCTTAGATGATTTTGTCATTGTATACTTAGATGATATCTTGGTCTTTAGCAAAACTTGGGAAGCACATGTGGGGCATGTAAAGCAAGTATTAGATACTTTGAAAAAGGAGAAATTGTATGTAAAATTGTCAAAGTGTGAATTTGGAAAAACTTCATTAGTTTACTTGGGTCATATTGTAGGAGGTGGAAATTTAAAAATTTATCCTTCAAAAGTTAATGTAATTGTCAATTGGCCTAAGCCTACTAACGCTATTGAAGTGAGAAGCTTTTTAGGAGCTATTAAATATTGGAGAAGGTTCATTCAGAACTTCTCATACATAGCATCTCCTTTGCATGCCTTAACAAGTGTAAAGAAAGACTTCCAGTGGGGAGGTAAGCAGCAGAAAGCCTTCGACACATTGAAGGGAAAGATCAGCACTGCCCTAGTCCTAGCCTTGCTTGATTTGTAATAACCATTTGAGATAGAGATAGATTCCAGTGGATATGCCATGGGGGCAGTATTGATGCAGCACCGCAAGCCTATTTGCTACCATTCAGAGACTTTTACTCAAGCAGTGATCAACTACCCCACCTATGACAAAGAGTTGTATGCTTTGGTTCAGAGTGTCAAGAAGTGGAAACACTACTTGATGGGTAAGGAGACGATCATCCATACCGATCATCAGCCCTTGCAGTATCTCCAGTCCCAGAATAAACTCCAGCAAGCTCATCATTTCAGGCGGATGGGATTCCTTCAACAATTCCATCTAGTGATCAAGTACAAGAAGGGTACTAGTAACAAAGTGGCAGATATGCTCTCTAGACCTCCTATTGTTGCATCTATTGTTTTGAAAAATGCTTCTTTATCCCATGAAAGTTATATTGAGCAGTATGCTACTGATGATGATTTCAAGGAGATTTATGAGAAACTAACCAATGGCACACAGGTGGAAGACTACTATTTGCAGGGAAAGTTGCTCTATCATTTGGGCAAGCTATGTGTTCCTATTAGTGAAAGAGTCCATGTAATATGAGAAGCTCATACTTCTCTTGTATTAGGGCATTTTGGGGTAGGTAAGACTTTGGCTCATTTGCAAAGACTTGTGTATTGGCCTCGCATGAAAGACATTGTAACAAAATATGTAAAGGGGTGTGTGATGTGCTCTACTTGTAAGCCCACTAATAGAAAATTGGGGCTGTACTCACCGCTTCCTGTTCCTTCCCATCCTTGGGAAAGCATTTCCATGGATTTTGTGGGGGGTTTTCCTATGTCTAGGAGGGGTCATGACTACTTGTATGTGGTCGTGGATAGGTTTAGCAATATATGTATTCTTATGCCATGTAAAAAGAAGGTCACTGTAGAGCAGGCTACTTCTCTCTTCTTTCAGCATGTATGGGTTCACTTTGGACTTCCTACGTCCATTATCTCAGATCAAGACTCCCGATTCCTTGGATATTTTTGGACAAAGTTATGGTGTATGATGGACACCAAGCTGAAGAGGAGCACCGCTTTCCATCCACAGACCGATGGATAGACAGAGGTAGTCAACAGGACAGTTGTACATTTGCTTTAAGGCTATTGCAACAAGCATCCTAAGTTATGGGATGAACAGATCCAATATGTGCAGCATGCCTACAACAGGGCTATGCATTCTTCCACTCAGAGCTCGCCATGTGAGACATGCTTTGGGTACTTTCCAAAGACTCCATTGGACTTGAATTATGGGAGAGAGGTTGGTTCAAGCACTTCCAAGGATGAACACAAAGCCTGCAGGTTCATTCAGAGAGTTCAACAGGTACATCAAGCAGTGCAAGAGTAGTTGGAGAAGAGTCAAGCCCAGTACAAGGCTCACCATGACAAGGATAGAGTTGATCATCAGTTTCAAGTGGGAGATCAAGTGTGGCTTCACATCATCAAGGAGAGGATGAAAGGAGAAGGCAAGAATCTCAAGCCCATTAGATATGGTCCCTTCACCATCTTGGAGAAGATTGGGACGAATGCCTTTCGCTTAGAGGTACCACCATACATGCATATCTACTCAGTGGTGAATGTGGAGAACTTGAAACTCTATGAGCCTCCCATGATCATGGATAAAAGGGAGAATGTCTCATTGCCATCAGTTGATGAATTTTCTCTTGATTACATGGATGAGCTAAAGGAAGATGTCATCTTGGACAGAAGGACAAGGACTTCTCGCAGAGGTGATGTTGATTATCTTCGAGTGGGCATCAGAGGTACTCATCCAAGAAAATCCAGGTGGATCGAGAAGGATAAAGTGAGGGAGCAATTCCCTCACCTATATGTTGATTAGTAAAGGGTTTTGGAGGCCAAAAGCTTCTTAGTGGGGAGGAATGATCCAAGAGGATCCAGGAAGGCCAAATTTTCAAAATCCTCTAATCTTAGCAAAACTAGTGCCAGATCGGAGGGCTCATCGAGACGATTCCAACAGCATTCATTTCACCTCAAACGGACTCCGTATGAGAAAGTTATCACATTCTGTTCTATGAGGTCAACAAGAAAAATTGGCAAAAAGAGGTGCCACGTGGAACCACTGACAGGGTGACACGTGGCATCTATACTATACAAACATGATGACATGGAACCACTAACAAGGTGACACATGGCATCCGTACAGTATGGACGGATGACATGGCAGCTGTACAGACAGACATGTGGCAGTACGGTCCAATCCGAATGCGACATGTGTCATGTACGAACGATGAGGTGGCAATCCAGTCAGCAGTACGGACCAATCCGAATGCAACACATGTCAGTACAGAGGTGACTGCACAACTTAGTTGGCAGTACGGCAGATGAGTTGGCAGCTGATTGGGTGTTGAGGTGGACCAATCCGGAATTGCCATGTGGCAGCACCGGATTGGCCAATATTGATTGAAGTTCACCAAAATGTTGCTGCTCCACCCGTTTCGAACTCCTGACCTCCCATACCTTGTCTCTGCACCTTTACCAACTACGTTGGTATTTTTCCTTGTATAATGTATGGAAATAATATTATTTAAAGTGGCATTTCGAGCCCCAAAGGAGTCGAGGCTTAGCCTCGACCTTCGTTCTTCCTCCAGTGTGACTGGGAGCTCCGACCAGCACCGGAGCCCGCGCTCTATTTCAACACATGTCAAATTATAAACTATATAAAATGGGTTATAAGTGGGTCTAAAAACAAGTTGCGTTATAACAAATTTGTTTTAAACAAAAAACCATATTGTGGGTTCAATGAACCATGTGGTTTTGGGGGAAAAGAATTTTATTGTAATATTCTAAAAATATAAAATGTGGTTGGCATAGTTGTAACTATGTCAACTACATAATTTAAGAAGAGCCTAGCCAAGTGTGGGGAGTTGGAACCATATGCCTTCTTGGGAAAAATTTGTTGTAACTGAAGAATCATGAGGAGAATGTGGAGTGGGGCAAGCGAAGCCTATATAAACCCACTTAATTTCCATTTACAGGGCATGCTTTGGAGTGGAGACTTTGTAGCTAAAGGAGAGAAGGAAGATTGCGTAGCTCTGCAGGAGGAAGGTACGAGAGTTTATACTCGTTTTACACCGTCTTCAGGCTTTGGATTTGCTGGAAGCAGTCTGGTTGTGTTTTGGGTAGCGGTTCTCTTCCTGACCATTGTCTCCAAGGTATCATTGTATCATTGCCATGTATTTTTCCTTATACTGAGATTATAGATCGACCCTCCTATTGAGAAGCAGGCCCGTCGACGTAGTCCATCCTGGACGAACTCCGTTATCAACTTGTTGTCTTTATGTGCGTATTTTCTATGCTGTTTGGTTCTCTTCTTATGGATTTGTGAGCTTCATTCATGCTCTTTATGCAATTCATGTTAACGTCATAGAGTAGCAAAGATCTTGTTTTCAGATCAAACGAGGGTGTAAATTTTTGTGGTACAGCTTAGAAGTGGGAATGTTTGGTAAAAAAAACAACTACCACCATAATGACTAATTTATTGCTTACCTTAAAAAGATTCACATTGAAATCCATACAGATTCTCCTCCAGATATGGATGGGAGTGGGAAGTAGTTGAAAAAAACCTAGTGACATCATTGTTTCACCCTTAGCTTGTTGGCAAGTGTCATGAGATGCAACAAAGTTGGGTGTGTCTTTTTTCGTGCCTTCCTAGAAGAAAGAGCGCTTAATTATTTCATAATTTTTTTGAAATTCTAAGTTTCATGTTGTCGATGATGAAATCCCTTCTTGTAAGATGTATTGTTTCAAGGACAAATACAAGGTGATAAAAATGTGCTTCTTATACCTCAAGATATTTTGGTTCCATGTATACCCAAGTAGAGGATTCGTGTCTTCTTGTAGTTGTTTGATGAGGTTTCCAATTTTCATGGCCCAACCATTCTTGTCATGATTCTTTGAGGTATTCTAGGATTCATAAATATGAGGTGGATTTGAGTGAACCCTCCTCTTCAAATTTCCTAGACAAAGCATCTACCACTATCCTTTAAAACTTATTTGATTGTGTTCCTTCTCGATTTTCATTTCCCAGAATCCAATATTGTTGTCGGTTGAATCCAAAATGAAGACTTCCTCATATAGTTAGAGTAAGTTAGTTTTCACTTTACAATTATACCCCACTAATATTTTTAGAAAGAGAAGTAGAAGAAACCAATAATGGTGTATATGATTTTGCTCCAAGGGAGGATTTTATTAGCACTATTAATTATTTTCCTCTAAGTTAGGATTTCAATGGGACTGATAATGTTTCTCCTTGAAGAAAGGATTTTGATGGCATCGATGTTTATTTTCCTCCAAGCAAGGATTTTAATAGGACATAAGATGATGTTGGTGAGGATGAAGGAAACAACAATGGATGTAATATCCCGAATTTTGACCTTAACTATATTGGGCATGAGCCCCAATACATATGAGTTACTTTGATGTTTCTGTTTATATATTGGGTGTATGCCCCACTGCACATGAGTTATGATGATTAGTTAGATATATTGGGCGTAAACAAATGCTCGTGTTTTATTGTCTTGTATATGATTATATATGTTGGGTGTGGACCTTGATGAACAAGGCCCTGTTGTCATGGTACGATGTACTAGATTTCTTATTATGTGATTAGCCCTACTACATATATTGAGATGGTTATTGTGATGTATTGTGCAAAAGACTGAAGGCATGATTGAGTTCTATAATGTGTTGGGTGTAAGCCCTAAATCACACGACTTATAAGATTTTTTGTTGAGAATAAGCTATAGAGAACATGATTTATGAGATTTTGTGTTGAGCGTAAGCTCTAGAGAACATGAGTTATGAGAGTTTGTGTTGAGCATAAGCTCTAGAGCACATGAGTTATAAGATTGGAAGTGTTGGGCAGAAGCCCTGGAGCATTCCAAATTGATGTTGAGCATAAGCTCTGGAGCATCAGATCTTTGTCCATTGTGTCCCTAGGTGTATTATACAAGTCCATCCTAATATTAGTGTTGAGCGAGAGGCTCTAGAATTGCACTAGTGTATCTCCCAAATTAATAGTGTTGAGCTTAGCCTTTTAATAGTGCTAGGAGTTACTGAAATTAAGTGTGTTGAGTGAGAACGAATCTGAATAGCACTGACCCTTATCATACTTATTTTGAGTTGATTAAGGACTAGAAGAACTACCACAATATACGAGGAAATCCAACATGCAAGGAGGATCTAGAGATGCCTAACTAAGTTGACCGACCAAACCCTACCTGAGGACTTGATAAAAGAAATAATGTAAACTAAAAGAAGCATCAAAATAAATAAACTATGACATATGATGCATGAATAAATATTAAGGATAATATGTAAAGTTCATGTAATATATATATATAAGAATATATTTATATAATATTTATAAATATGAAATAAAGACAACTAAAATAATAAGTGAGAGTCTATGTAGTTATTATAAACTAAAATAATTAAATAAACATTCTATTCTAAAGCTTAAGTAGGAACTAGTAAAAGGTTCCTAGTTAAACAAAATAACTATTAATTCCATATAAATCAATTAAAGATTATTTTCAATAGCCAGATAGAAGAACTTTAGAGCGAAGAAGGTGGGAGGCGTCATAGTGAATAGAAGTTGCAGGGTTGGGAAGCCTTCGAAGGTTCTAACAAGGGCAGAAACCTGTACCTCCATCTGGGAGGATAGGTTCGGGGATGAGTGAACACACAGATGGTGGGGAAGTGCCCCCTTTCCAAAGTTCAAAAATGGAGATTGAGAAGGGTAAAGAGAAGCTTCAAGCACCTGATCTCCACTCGAGGAAGGGAGGAGAAGGAACAAGTGGGACCATCAAAGATGGAATTGAGAAGGGAGAATACAGAAAACCAGGGCATTGTGTCCCAAAATCGAAAATAGTGTCGAAGCTGCAGATTAGTTTAGAACGGGTAATGGAAGACATTCAATACATGAAAGAGCATGCACTCATCGATAATTTTTTTGAGATCTGCCCCGCAGAGAAGAATCTAGTGTGGTGGATAAAAACAACTTGGAAACCTCAAGGGAATTGTGATCTGCAATTGGAGGAAAAAGGTTTCTTCATGATAATATTCTTTAATGAAGAGGAAAGAAATAGAATTTTTGATAATGGTCCATATTTCCTTAATTTTGCAGGCCTCTTCCTTAGACCATGGAAAGAACAGTTCAATCTAGATAAAGAAAATCTAATGACAACCCCGGTATGGATCAGAATGTATTCCCTACCAACGGAACACTGGAAAGAAGAAATACTGACAGTCATTGAAAACACACTGGGAAACTTTGTAAAAGTCTCAAAGAAAACCAGACAGAGGCGCTATACCTCTTATGCCAAGATATGCATCTACCTAGATATATCATAGGATCTCTGAGATGGAATAGAGTTATCATGGGATGATGAAGATTGGTTCCTAGCGATAGACTATGAACAGATACCCTTCAGATGCAGAAGGAGCCACGAGCATGGACATCTGTTCAGATATTGTCCACAAAATAAAATAAAAAAATAGGAGGTAAAAAAGATAAAGAAAATAAATACGCAGAAGTCTTTACCAGAGTTCCTAACAATAAAAGATCAGCCAAGAAAGTAACGGGTCCTGAGATTCACAAGAAAGTTCAAAATCACAATAGGTTTGACACCCTACAAGAATGAAACATGAGTAATACGCAGAAGAAAGGACAGAATGAGTAACAGCAAGATCCATAGGCAAAACCTAGTTTGAAGGCACCAACCCAGGAAGACACTAAGGAGACAAACAAGAACGAGAACACTCTGACTGAAACTGAAGGATATGGAATGGAGCTAGGTGATCTAGACTTGGAAGGCTTGGAAGTGGCATGCTATACAAAATTACCAGAACATATCCCTTTCCAACAAGTTTCCCTGCTGGAAAAGGAGATCATTAAGATGAAAACTATGAATTTTCTTAGAATAACGTCTGAATCTCTAAACGACCTAGATGGGAAAAAGAAAGGTAAAAAGGAAAAGAGAGGACGACACAGTAGTGTGCAAAGAATCCAGCTCATTGGGGATAAGTTAGTAGCATCAAGGAAGTATCCTACCATATATGTGGCCCTTTATCCTGCAAAAAAATAGTTTATCAATGTGGATTACATCCTAGAATATCAGAGGTTGTAACAGTATCTTAAAGATTCATATTCTAAGAAGAAGAATTGAAAATGAAAAACCGGGCATCATCTTTTTACAAGAAACGAAGTGCTCGGAAGATGAACTTAAAATTATAGGCGAAAAAGTCTGGCAGGGGAGTGAAGCTATTGTTGTTGATGCTAAAGAGGTGACAAGGGAAATCGGGATATTATGGAACCCAAGAGAGGTGTCCCTCTCCGACTTCATGGCAATGCAGCTCTCCCTCTCGGAATCCTTCCAGATTTTAGGCATGAGTACTTAGGGGATCCTGACCAACATTTACGGGCCTCCTCGAGCCAAGAAGAAGTTTAATTTTATGGAATCTTTAAGCATGCTCAAAATGGAGGCGGGAGGAAGACCTTGGATCCTAGGCAGGGACTTCAACTTGGTTAGGAACCTTGAATAAAAAAAGGAGGGATACAGAAGTTAAATCCCATAAATGATTATTTTAATGAAGTCATTGCAAACCTAGAATTGGTTGATGTTAGAAAGAATAACAGTATCTATACTTGGAACAATAAGAGAACAGGAGACATAGGAATATCTTGTCGGCTAGACCACTTTTTGGTTTCTGAGTCCATTATGATGGTAGGGAGATAACTTAATGTCATGGTACTTCCATCATCCGGGTCAAATCATTGGCCTTTAAGTTTTGAATGGGAAAGAATAGGGGTGAACCTTCGAAGACCTTTCTGTTTTGAAACATTTTTGGCTCCTTAAGCCCGATTTCCCAGATAAACTGAAAGAATGGTGAGAGGACCTTCCACCCATTAGAGGAACTAGGATGTATTATTTTCAGCAAAATCTCAAACTCCTAAAAAAAAAAAAAAAAAATGGAATAGTGATTCCTTTGGAAATAGTTTTTGAGAAAAACAGGAGTTGGACAGCAAGATCCAAGAGGTACAACAAAGGGGCATGCAGAACGGCTTCTCAGAGGAAATATGAGCACAAGAAAAAATCTTGATCCAAGAATTCATCCTAAGAGAGCAACAAGAGGAAGAATTCTCGAAACAAAAATCCAGATTTAAGTGCCTCCAAGAGGGAGAGCGTAACACAAGATTCTTCCACAAAGCATCCATCCAACATCGTCATGGAAATCAAATGGGGAGAATGAAAAAAGAGGATGGGACCATTGCTGAGGCTCAGACGAATCTAGAACATACCCTGAATATTTTTTTCACCAATATCCTAGAAGAACCAGATTGGGATCGAGTTGAAGCTCAGAGAGAGGTGATGCGGTGTATTCCAAAGGTTATAACTGAAGAGCACAACTTCATGCTTATGAAACCAATTGAGATGGAAGAAGTTGAAGCAGATGCCAAAAAAATGGTCGATGACAAAGCCCCAGGACCCGATGGGTTCACTACTAACTTCCTTCATGCCTACCAGGATTAGATGAAAGAGGAAGTATGGGCACTCGTTGAAGACTCAAGGAGCATAGGTAGCATTTTGAAATCGCTTAATGCAACCTTCCTAATGCTCATCCCCAGAGAGAATGGAACAGAGGACCCTCAAAAACTAAGACTAGTCGCCATGTGTAATGTTATATATAAGATCATTTCAAAGGTGATAGCTAACAGGCTCTGACCCCTGCTTCCTATCCTCATTTCACCTGAACAAGCGGTATTTGTCAAGGGGCGTCAGATTTTGGATGGAATCATTTTGGTGCATGAAACCATCAACTCGTTAAAGTTTAGGAAAATACTAGGTATGCTTCTGAAACTTGATCTGTCGAAAGATTATGATAAACTAAATTGGAATTTCTTGGTAGGCCTCCTTCAGACTTTTGGTCTCTCCAATCAATGGATCGACTGGGTTATGAAGCTTGTTTCATCAGCCTTTTTCTCTATATTGGTTAATGAGACACCCTCACATCCCTTCCAAGTATTAAGAGGGATTCATCAAGGTGACCCTCTATCACCCTTCTTGTTCATTATATCCATTGAAGGATTGGGAAGAATGCTTAAGAATATGCGCAATGAGAACAGGCTCAAAGGGATCCTTGTTAGTGCAGAAATGGAACCACAAACACATCAGCAATTTGTGGATGATATTATGCTTATGGGACCTTCTACTATACAGGAGGCCCGTGGCCTAAAAGAGGGGCTTGACACCTTCCTCGATGCAAGTGGGCTAGAAATTAATAATGATAAATCTCAGGTTTAAATTTTTAACACTCTGAAACTCACGAAAGGAAATATTCTCATAATTCTGGAGTTTTCAGAAGGTGTGCTACCCTCTAAGTATTTAGGTGCATCGTTAGAGGAATCCACCATAAGGAAAATTTCATGGAAGGAATTACTGGATAAAATTAAGCATAAGCTGAGTCAATGGACATTCAGAGCCCTTAATCTACCAAGTAGACTCGCCCTAGTAAAGTTTGTACTACAAGCAATGACTTTGTATCTCTTTTCGATTCTGGATACCCCTAAATCGGTGATAAAAAAGATAAGAAATATTCAAAGAACTTTCCTTTGGGGGGAACTGAAGGACACACAAAGTGGCCATTGGTTGATTGGAAAACCATTTACAAACCCAAAGAAGTTGGGGGTTTAGGACTCAGAGACCCTTTAGACATAAACAAAGTGATGGGAGCCAAAATCTGGTTGAAATGGATATCCCAAGGGGAGGAACCATGGGAAAAACTGTGGCACAATAAATATGCTCCCAAGTGGCCAAAATAATTGTAATGAAAGCAAAATTTAATTATTAATGTAGGTTAATTAATGTAAATAAACTAAGAGGTGACTTGAAAAGTCACCTCTCTACCCCAATTATGGTATAAATTACCGTGGCACCTATTATGTAATTCATCTCTACATTTATAAAATATACATTACATTACATTTTCTCTTACGTTCTCTGTCCATTCTTTTGTTCTTACTTTTTCATTGGTATCAAAGCTTCTCGGCTCTCAGCACCATCCCACCACCTTGCATCCTCCACACTCCTGCCTCCATTGCATCCACCTCTACCTTTCCTGTACTCACTCACGCTGCCCTCCATCACCAGCTGCCACCTCTCTTCTCCTCCCTCAGCCTCGTGTACCTACCTCCACCATCCTCTCCAACGTCGGACTCCCCATTGCCGCAATGCTCCATTCTCTCCACTCTTCCTCCCGCCGCTCCATCCTCCATCCCTCTCGTTGCCCTCCATCCGCGCCTCCATATCTATCCAACTTCCTACCAGCTTCCGCCCACCTACCTCTGCTCCTCCATTATCCCCTCCTCGTTCCTTCCCTCTTCGACCTCTGCGTGCTCTCAAACCATGCATCCTTCTCTCCATCTCCATCCCATTTACATTTCCCCACATCCAATCTGCCAACCACCCATCTTTGTTCCTACCTCTTGTCCAATCTGCTATGCCATTCACCTGCGTTCTCCATCGCTTAATGCCGCCTCCATGTGACGGTTGGTTAAACCCATTTGTTAATAATAAATTTTTTAGTATTAATAATATTTATTAATATCATTATTTATTAATGTTATTATTAATTAAAAAAAGTATATTATAATAATCATTGTTATTATAATTACTTCAAAAAAAACTATATTATAATAATAATAATAATAATAATAATAATAATAATAATTATTATTATTATTATTATTACTTTAAAAAAAAGAGGAAAAAAGGGAGAATCGTGGTGGGCTGGCATTATATAGAAAATAAAAATAAGTCCACGTTCAACACTGGGAAGATTCCAGCAATCACCAGATCAATGGATGCTCAGTTTGATCAAATCAATGAGAAAATTAACAAGAATTACAAGGAACTCCATGTAAAAATCAAACAAACCAATGATGATTTGACATCAAAGTGGACACAATTTACGTCACAAATAGAGAATAGCTTCCTCACTCTACAAGAAGACCAAAAGAAAAATCAAGCAGTTTTAACTGCCATCTTGGATAGATTACAAATCTTGAATGACCCACAACCAAACTCTCGAAGAACTCCAGAGCAGCCAGATCCTGTATTCAACATGTCGTCCTCTAACGCATATACACAAGGACGCCAAATAAGGGTGAAAGTCAAGTTACCCAAATACGATGGGGACGAACGACAATGCATAGCATGGATTAACAAAGCCGAGGAATACCTAGACATCCACAACATCCATTATGATGGAGAGAAAATTAAATACGCCTCCATGCATCTAGAAGGCAACGTTTACAACTGGTACTTATGGTGGAAGAATACTGCAAGAATATGTTCTTACAACTGGGTTAGCTTCAGGAACGACCTCATCAAAATATTCCAAGGCGTTGAATAAAAATACTTCTTTGCCAAAGTCACAAGGTTACAACAAAAAAACAGCGTCGATGAGTACACCTGTGAATGAGAAGCACTGTCAACTCAAGTCCCGGAGTTAACCAACGACCAATGACTACAGACCTACATACACAGTCTAAATCAACACATTTGTGACAAACTAGAGTTACACATCTCTACCATGGAGGAAGCACGACGTAAAGCTAGGATTATTTAAAGCAAATCCATTCATACAAATGTCGACCAAGATGACTCTAAAAAGAACCCCCTCCATTCAGGATACACAGGAAATACAAGGTATACAGTACCTCAAATTAGGGAAGAAACAAAGCCCAGTTTAGAGGCTCAGAGAATAAAAGAAGGAAAATGTAAGTTATGTGGAGACAAATGGAATCCTAAGCACAGATGCTTACAAAAGAAATTATATGCTTGTGAAGCAGAGCTAGAAGTCAATGAACCAATTGAGAACGATGTAAATAGCCAAGACTACCACCCATGAATTGAGGACGACTCCCCATAAATCTCATTATCCGCTATTACCGGAATCTCCCAACCGCAAACATTAAATATTAAAGGTCATATAAAAAACAATAACGTCACAGTTCTTATCGAATCTAGCAGCACCCATAACTTCGTTAATGTCAACCTTGCTAAAGTATTTAAACTATTTATTCGTCCAGTACCTAACATGACGGTTATGATAGCAGATGGCAAGAAGATTGACAATGTGGGAAGATGTCACACGGTTAAGTTACAAATGCAATAATATAAATTAGAATCAGATTTCTTTGCGGTACCACTAGAAGGAATCGACGTAGTATTAGGAATACAATGGTTACAAACCTTGGGTACATACTCTGCAAATCACCAAGAACATTTTTATGAATTCCATGCGTTCGAGAAAACACAAAAATTATATGGGTTCCAACCACCTCCGACACAACTGGTTACAGCACATCAGATGGAAAAGCTACGTTGGAAAGATGCACCAACGTACATACTTCAATGTAGAGAAATGGATATTCTAACAAGTGAAGGAGATATGGACAAACAACTAGAGACACAAGAGATAATTTGAAAACATTGCAAGGTGTTTCAAGAGTTACCTAAGGCGCTCCCAACAAACAGAAAAACCAAATACATAATCAAAATAGAACCAGGGATAAAACCTGCCAGTAACAACCCATACAGATTTCCACATCAAAGACATTGCGATAGTTCACGTAGTCATTGTCTTTGAATTAAGCTTTGAGGACAAATATTCCTTAATGGAAAGGCAATGTAATGAAAGCCAAATTTTATTATTAAGCTAGGTTAATTAATGTAAATAAACTAAGAGGTGACTTGAAAAGTCACTTCTCTTCCCCAATTACGGTATAAATTACCGGGGCACCTATTATGTAATTCATATTTACATTTATAAAATATACATTACATTACATTTTCTCTTACGTTCTCTGTCCATTCTTCCGTTCTTACTTTTTCAACAACTGCTGATTAGATTCGGAGAAAATGTTCCTCGCTCCAGCATTTGGAAATCGACACAGGAAAACAAAAGTCTCATCCAAAGTCATAGCTTTTGGGAGGTTAGATATGGAAAGACGATGTTGTTTATCAAAGATGCTTGGCAACAGGAGCCTTGTATAGCCAGGCGTGAGATATCCCTGAGCTAACACAATATCTTCATAATAGCTCGTTGGAAAAGGTGGAGGAATTCTCGGACTCAAGATCCACAAACAATCTCTTTAGGACTTGGAAGTCGAAGGAATGGTGGCAATATCTTCCACCGGATGAGAACATTGATGATTTCTACTACGAACTATGCACTAGAAAGATCCCAAGGAATGCAAGACGGGAAAATCTTAGATGGGGGTATACCAATGTGGGGAACTTCAACATCAAAATGACAATTGGGCTGCTAACTGAAACTCATATAATGGAGAAGGAGGGTAAATGGCGTAAACTCTGGGGCAGGAGGTGGTGGCCCAAAGTGGCGGATTCCAGCTGGCTTCTCCTCAAAAGACGCATTCTCACATGGGACAATATTCAGGACCACGAAAGAAAATAATGAAACTATCAACCACCTTCTTGACAAATGCCCGATAGCAGAAGATATATGGGAAAAAGGCGCAGAGCTTTTCAAAAGTAATAACAAAACAAAGGTCGTCCTGATCTAACAATAGAAAAATGGTTGAAAAGCGATTTAAAAAATGAAATCTTGAACAAGGTTTGGGAGTTGTTCCTTGGATTCACGGTATGGGAAATCTAGAAAACAAGGAACAAGAAAATATTTGAAAACAAACATAAGCGCGTTGAGAAACTTTTGACAATGATTGAAATTCACATAAAGGAAGCTCTAACTTTAAAACATTGGACTCAAAAATATTTTGAAGCGGAGATAACAGAAAGACAAATTCTTTATGAATGGGGGATTTTTAAGTTACCTGTGAATAATACTCACCTTCGAAACTCCCTCAAACCCCCTTGCAGCTCTGAAACTTGGAAGTGTCTGACAGAAGGATCCTTCAAAATTAACTTCGACGGAGCGCCAAAAGGAAATCTGAGCCCTGCAGGATTTGGAGGTATCATCAGGAACTCTGAGGGAAAAGTTCTTAGCATCTTTTGGGGCACTATCGGAACCAGCGCCAATAATTTGGTGTAGTTAGAAGGGTTAATAAATGGGATAATGTGGTCTCTAAAGTAGCAGAAAATGCCATTGACAGTGGAAGGGGATTCCTTAGTAATAACTAACATTTCCAGGAGATTACAACATGGTGCAGCCATTTTCCAGGTTTCCAGGAATTAGAGGTGGGAAGGGCGGCTTACAGAGCTTAAAATTTTGTTAATGGGAACCCTCACGATCCAATTCTCTCATGTTAGAAGAGATGGCAACATGGTGGCAGATTCTCTTGCTAACGAAGGGGTACGCAGAAGAAAATCCTTCCATGTAGAAAAGAACAATGATAAAATGGACTGCATGCTCTGGAGGCGATGCGAAGAATTGGCGGAGAAGGAATTGGTCAAGATGGCATCCAATCATCCTCGTCAGGTGCAAGATTTACCACATCTGTTGCCGGATAGGTATAATGAAATCAACGCATTAATTCAGCAAGCCGACACCTCCCTTCGCATGCGCAATAACCACGTTGTAGCCAAGGAGGCACATGCAATACATGTGATTAGGATAGATGATGACCCTCCACTCAATTCCACGAAAGGCGATGAAGGAATAGAGGAGGAGAATAACCCACCTGGAATTACCTTAAGGTACGATGATTATAAAGTTAAGAAAAGTGGAGCGAGTACGGAGAAGGCCAAGATAGATGGTGACACACAGGACTGATCGTGGAGGGATGATCCGGATGCTCGTTATAATAAATAGAGATGCCTCTTTCTTCGACAGAAAAGTATGGAGTAGGGAGTGGGACTTGCCTGTTTAGGAAATACGGTGGGTATTTTCTAAGAATTTGCTTTCAGATAGTTAACTGCAAGGAAGTTTGTATGCAGAGGCCTTCAATAGGGGGAAGTGCAATTTATTTTTCGCACAAGAAGGAAGGCCAGGTGGATCTAGCAGTGATTAAGGGTTTCAGGAAATGTAAGGTCGAATATCTGGTGTGTGCAAAATGGGAATATCGGCCAGAATTCATGAATGATGGATACCTCGCCAAGAGGATCAGAATGTATTTAGATATACCCAATGTCGAGGAATTGCTCATTTTGTATGAGATTAACTCTGATTTTAATCCTCTGCAGGTTGTTCGCATTTACCTGTCTCGAGAGACTACGGTGCCTCAATGGAGAGTAAGGCGATGCCATGGGGAGGGTGTCAGGATTGATGCGGAAGTTCGGCCTTCTGCTAGATCCCCTACTGTGCTCTGATTGCTAACTAAATTCCTGCACCTTTATAGTTCAACTAGGGGGCGCAGTACATGGCTAATACCCCAACTATGGTTGAAGCTAAGATTGCAGCTAAATAAATAGAGCTGTTCAAGGAGTATGAGACCCACCAAGGTAGGCCCTTGGCATCCAACCCATTTTGGGTATTCTTCATACTCCTTTCCTGCGACATTCAGGAAAAGGAGCAGAGGGTGCATAGTATCAAGGAATCTCTGGCATTAATTCATCGAGGATTATAGGATAGCGCTGCAGGATTTCGATTGCTTGATATGATTATTGGAGAATTCCTTGACTACCCCGGGGAGATGGCTAGGGAATATCAATATCCTCCTCCAAACTATCCCCCTCCTCAGTAAGGCATGCTATGGGCACTGGACCTTTTTTGGGTTGTAGGAGTTGTTCCTTCTGCAATGATCCTTGATGCTTGCTGCAAGTTCTTTGGCTTCAGTAATGAAGATATGGCTCGGTAGACCAATGTAATGTTTGCTTATTGTCTAATTCTGAATATGTCAAACAATATGTCGTTTTTTATTGTGTTTACCTTTTCATTTGGAAAGTGGTACATGAAGGTGATTTTTATAATCGTGCAGTTCAGTCTTTGTCTAGACATGGGAAGGGGGGTTGTAAAGCTAGTTTTCTGAGTAATGTCAGTTTTTTGAAACATGTGTCTATGGGTTGAATCTGTAGACCCGTCAAATGGGAAATTCACTTTTGTGGGAAGTAGGATAGGTGAACGAATGAATCCTTTGGATAATAACCCGGTTAAGCATGGTTCCTTCAATTGGTTGGGCGTGAATGTAATATCATTTGTGTACTATAATCAATATAAAGAGTTTCAGCTTATTAACAAAAAAAAGTACAATTATTTATATTGCTCTTTATCTTTGAAGGGATCTAAAAATATATTCCCTTCAAATTAAAAATAAGATCCACCCTTCAAATTTGATCACTAATCATGCTCACTGATTTTTCTCTTTCTAGCATTTTCAGATCCCTCAGGTGGGAGTAAGCCTCCTAGTATCTCCCTACTTGTTATATCGAATGTTTTTTGAGTAATTTAGAATAAACCAGTCAACCCAAATCTAGACACAACCATCCTATTTCAACTAGGAGACTCTTTCTTCTTAGCCTACAGCACACAAAAAATGGGATTCCCATCTCCGCTAAATAGTCCCTCAAGTTAACCCAATCCCCCCAGTGCTCTAGTACAAGTTGTCCAATGAAGCTCAAATGTTGGGAAACATGGATTTTCTTAGATTTATGGAAGCAATAAACAAAAATCATAACAATTCAGGTATGCTTCTCTAGATGCGAGGACTTCAACTTAGGTCTGGAAATATTTATGACTAGGTAACACGCCGCATGTTTTTGGTGCATATAATCTTCCTAAACCAATACCATTTCAATGGATGATTTACATGTAGCAAGGTACAATAATAAATGTTTTCCTAAGGTGTAAGGTGTAGGTACATATAAGATGTTAGCAAGCATAGGATAAATGAGGATAAACAAGATGCTATAATGCACACACCTGAAAGCACCAAGATAACCTCAAAAGGAGAGAATAGTCCACAACCAAGCACAACTATATAAGAGTATAAGCAAACTATCTAACAATAATATATTTATTAATAGATAAATATATTACAATGCAATAAAAAGAATAATAATACTAACAATAAAATCTTTATTAATATATAAATATATTGCAATAAAATAAAATAATAATAATAAAATTTATTGATAAGTATAGAAATCATTACAAAGCAAGAGATACAAGGGATTAAATTTTTTGAATAGTGTAATGGGAGACTAAATCAATCTAGTGTTCTATCTCCAATTGTATATACCAAGATGTCTTTGGCTCTATTAAATAGTTTTTGAGCCTCTACTTTTAGCTTTTCTCGAGTGTGCTCTCTTGGGGCCCCTCTTTTTAGTCAAATTTAGTGATTTTATCATCCCTTTGTACTAAACACACATTTTTTGTCTAGAGAGGAAAATGGTGATTTCCACTCATCAATGAACCAAGCCAAAAAATGTTTTTGACTTTGTGATTATGCAAAACATGCTTAATTGTTCCATATTTGTATCAACCACACCAACACTCATCCAATATTCTCTATCAAAGTTGGACACAATGCCTAGCAAGGATAATTTGATTTACAATTGGGAGGCGTGGGATTGGGCACACTCCATTTTATATGGTATTATGTTAGACACAAGTGAAATGGGAATATTTGTAGTGCTAGAGCCTAGCATATGGCTCATTGTCATGAGTAACCCAATGCCACCAACGTTTTCTCCTAGGAACGTAGTGCTTGTTTGCAAATTGCAAAGGCCAAGGCCTCCTACAAGCTTGGGGGTGCAAAGAGTGTCAAGAGGCCAGGAGACTCAACTGAATTGTAAATTACTTACTTGAGATTCTCTTTGACTTCTGAATATTTTATTCCATGTTGACAAAGAAAACCATGACAAAGAGGAAGCACATATGTGTTAACACTAGAAAAATACCCAAGGTTGTAAAGGCTATTCCCAGGTAACAGCGCCAAAACACACTTTTAAAGAGAAAATTGGCTTTTTTATCTTCCGAGAGGGATCTCTAACAAAATATTAACAAGGCCAGATATGTATAAGAAAAACTATGTGTAATTGGTAAGATTGGTTGAAACTGAACACATGACCATTGGGCTATGGATTCAAGATATTTTCACATCCCCAACCCTTACTTGGTGGCGGGGATGTGACAACATATATCAACCCGGGCAGTCTAAGCCCCATGAACATAATATACAAAAAAAATTTCCTTGAAATAAATCATTCAGAAGTATAAACAGATGCATAATGCAACATACAGCGGAAGCAATTACATTAATCCAATACGTTCTATTCAAGCATCTAACATGTTCATATAAATTCATAGCAATATACAGTCACAGAAATAAAATATAACGGATTTCTTATCTTTGAAAGAAGCTTGTCCCACAACCAGCTATGTCACTACAACATTCCACCCAACCATAGGCCAATGTGCTCTTTAATCTCTCAGCAACACTGCCACCCTCGAGCTGGGCATAATTTCCCCAAGGAATAAGGAGCACTAGCAGAATTTCCCCATATCCAAGGATACATTTAGACTTAGTCAATCCAACACACTTGGGTTTATCAGACTCACCCAGGTAGTGGGTTACACTTAGCCAAAAAATCATGAGACACAGTCAAGCCAACGAATGGGTTTATCAGTTCAGATGCCACACGAGGATGCACACACAATGATCTCAGTCTGAGATCAACAAAATGTGACAAAGGCCAAGGATTACACATGCACATAGTAATTTACAAATCTCTAAGCATTGTCGGTGCCAAACCGACTGCTGCAAAATACCCAAAATAAAAACGTTGCTCGTCAATTCAATCAAAAGCACCAAATTGGATTCAGGGAATTCCTGTTCAGGAAAAACGACTAGCAGACTGGAGAAAAGCATGAAAGAGAACAATGCCGAACAGGAAAACCAAAATCGTGAAAGAAAACAGATTGCCGAACAGGAGAAAAATCGTGAAGGGAAAAAAAAACGCAGAACTGGAGAGAATTCCCCAAGGTTCAGACACCGAGTGGTTTTCCTTCCTGCGTGAATGAATATTGGGATCCCAAAAATGTTTTCCCCAGTCAAAATTGTGAGGGGAAGATGAAAACATCCATGCGTGAGGGAAAGGTAGACGTTTTTGTGTTTTCTTGCTCAAGAAAATTTAAAAATGTTTTTCCAAAAAATGGTGCTCTGCCCGTTTTGAATCTCTACCCCACTCTTCCAATCCCCCCTGTTTTATCCTTAGTAAAATCATGCCCCCATCTCATTTAGTTGCATTGACATAGATGGCTGTAGGTTTTTAAATAAGATTGCAATTTTAACATATTGCCCAACTTTTAATGTTCAGCTGGCATAAAATATCACCGTCCCAACCTTAATTGTCGAAGCATAACTCTAAATCAATGGTGGGGCTTTTTCCTAGCTCCACACCATGATTATTTACATCATTTTATTAAATGCAAATGGGGTCAAAACCGGGGTGTTACAGATATGAATATAGATAAACAAATCTTTTACATGGAAAACAAAGGCAAAGTAACTACTTAGTCATAGTCAAAATTTGACTGCATGGTGAAAAAGGAAGAACGTGAACAAACCATTAACATAGAGCATTGTAAAAATCAATTATGTATCAACTTTAGAAGAAAAGTTTGGTGGAGATCTGAAAACAATAGTTAGAGCATAGTCAATATGAATTCCAAACTGTTATACTCTCATTTTAGACATGAAGGAAAATATAATGGAAATATAAAACTGGAAAAACATTCACATAAGAAGGGAAATTACAGACTTCAATATGAAATAACACATGAATCTCTGAAAGATGCCAACTTTCATCTCTGTAATTTTATTAAAGAAATCTTTGAATACACAAATCTCCAAAATAGCATGGGTTCCAACCCTTGCTTCATCAAATGTATGAAGACTTGTACAATTTCTCATCGATCTGAACAATAAAACTAAATGTCTAACAGTTTCAATTGTTTATTACATGTGTCAGAGCACTTATCTATTACAAAATAGTTCTGAGATAATAAAATTTCTTGACTAATGAATTTAAAAATAATATTTTATCATAAAATATATCTTTCGTTGAAACTCCTTTTGCATTGTCTTCCTTGATGTCTTCATGCTTGTAACTTATATTTAGTTGATCCATATTGTTGAACTGCTCTCCAATGTTCAGTATTAGGCAAATCTGCAACAACCATTTCATGTGCCAGAACTTTGAGATCCATGTTGTCTGCATATGAAAAATTAGGCACCTTGGCACGACTTTAAAATCAAATAATAACTTGAACTCTCCAACCAATTTATCAAACACATTTCTTCCAGACAGAGCCTGCTGCATATCTTCAAACTTACTGTGATCTGACCTGCAATTGACCAATTTATCCAGATATTCTTTTTGACACAATAATGGTCCTTTTTCCTCCCAGAAGAAAGGAATTCCCCTGCTTGCCAATGGAGTAAATAACTTAATCACTTCTTTGACTTTATGACTTATAATATCAACTTTACCCTGTACAGTATCCAATATTCTATACTTTCAAATCACTTTTCCAGACCAAGAGATAACAACAATTTTGTCTTGGATATCAAACCTTCTGACTTGATCTTCTGATAAGGTACTTAAAAAGTTGATAGCATTCTAAGCTACTTCCATTGGCTTCTTATTTAATCCTTGTTTTACTATCAAAATATTCTGTCTGGCATATTTCAGAGCACTCTCTTGATCTGCAATATAATCTAAATATGGTCTAAACTTATTAGCTTCTAGAATAATCTTATCCCAAATCATATGTCTGGCTCCTTGCAAGGCTATTTGGCCAACCACCTACTTTGTTAACTTCGTATTCTAATTTATTAGTTCTTGACATTTTTCCTCTACTTTCTTCTTCTCTTGTTCTCTTTTCAAAGTTATCTCTTCTATATTCTTGTTCTGTTGCTTTAACCTTGTGAGTTCTACATATTTCAGCTTTACCTGAGACATTTCTTTAGAAAGAGAGGTTGCATCTGTTGCTACAGAGGGAACAGTAAATTGATTTTTAACTTCTTCACATTTTTCCTGTAATTCTTTTTCTCTTGTTGCCAACTTAGTTCTTAGGTCCTTCTCATTTTCTATCAGAAGCTTAGCATCCCTTTCCCAATGTTTTTCTTTTTATTCAATATTTTATAGCTTGTATTTACAATCAATCAATTCAGTACTCAATGGTTCATTTTCCTTCTCAAACTCTGTCAATTCATAGGTCTGAATAAGCTGAGTGGAAGGAATTTTCAATTTCTTCTTTAGCACTTGAACTTCTTTCTCTTTTTCATCAAACAACTTTTGAGCCACTGCTCATTTTCCTGACTTCCCATCAACCTTCAATAATTCCTCCTGCAACTTTTTAATTTTGATTTGAAGGGCCTTGTTCTCAAATTTTTCTTTCCATAAGAGAACCTGAACTTTCATTTTGTTGGACTCTAGTTTAGACACATGTAACGTAGATTTAAGCAATGTTTTATATATGATATCACCTTTTTCTCTGTGAACGTGTATCGTATCTTTGGTAGGGATATTCTCTAAGTTCACATTCACCTCTGATACCTTATTACCAAGAGTCATGTCCAAACTCAGGGTATCTTTGGCATGATCCCTTACAATTTTTAAAGTTACATCTGGCTTTGGCAATTGTCTCACTTCCTCGTATAATTTTAGTGTTTCATCAAAGGTTTTATCAGCCACTTCCCTGTAGGTATTCAACCACTCCTCTTTTGATGTATACGTATTTGGGGTTACTCCATCAAATACATATTCCTGAAGCTCCAGACCAGTTGCTCTGGATTTTTCGTGCTTTGGTTTACCTTTCACACTGCTCTTCTTCATCGATACCATTTGTCCCTCTTGTCCAATTTTCTACATCTTCGGTGTACTAGCAGTGTCTGCTTCTTTAATGTCCATGAAACCTGAATGTTCTCTCTTCTTTGAATTTCCTGAAAAAAAATTTAATGACGAAATATTGCCAGCAATTGTAACTGTGTTAGAAATATCCATTGGGGAATAATTATTTCCAGGTATGGGTGAGACAGAGTATGGTTCCATGTTGATATTATCTAGGGTATTGTTAGTATAATCTTCCCAATTAGATGCCTCTCTAAGTCCAGTTAATTCAGTATGTTCAAAAGGATTATTTTTGTTTGCATGTCTTCTTTTAGAGATTACCTGGTGTGGATCATAGTTGATAGCAGCTCTCAAAAAACCCCATGCTTTTGAGCAGATTATCAATAATTAGTAGATAAACTCTACTTTTGACAACATATGGCCCTTCCACCCAAGGGAATTTAATATCTGGACTCTTCTTAAAGCTTAAGATGTGTTCTTCCTCAACTATAAGCCTTTGTCTAATAAATTCCAAAGAAAAGCTTCTAGTTGTCAAAAAAGCTGGAAGAATATAAGGCTGGTGCACAAATCCATATAACCTTATAATTGTTTCAGACTCTGAAAGGAACCAGTCTCCTATCCTTTTACTAGGGGAAGGTTGCAATGTTTCCTTCATCTCTGACAATACCCTGGACAATCTTTCCTAGAAGAAAATGTTGTATATTTCTGCCATCAAAAAATTCATGACCTTGCAATAATCTTGGGTCATTTCATCAGGGATTACCAACTCAGGAAACTATAGGTTATCTTCATTATGTGATAAGAACATCTGTAGCAAAAAGGACTGGAATTTGAAAACTCTGGTACTGTGAAAGTTGACTAATTCAGAAAAAATGTTCTCGGCTAGGAACTGATCAAACTTAAGGCAAAAAGACTAGAAATAATGACCTGGAAGTTCAGACACAATTGGGAAAGTACTTAAGATAAGCAAAAGACTCAATACTGACTTTGTAACATAACCATTAGTGTCTAACCCCAAAAAATTGACTGGCTAAAGTTATACATGACTTGGTTTCTTCATTAAACAAAACCAAGTCAATAGGGTAAGGTAAACTTATAATCTCACTATCAAGCTTTGAACATGACTTCAAAAAGGTTTCCTTATTCTCGGCTGCAGACTCTTAGAAGAATTGTATGATGTTTTCTTCTTTGTACTCCTGGGATAAATGAACAAAATCATCTGGGACAGATATGGTTTTGTGGATAACAGAGGCATGAATAGGGAAAAGGATCCTAGACTTAGGTTCATCCATGATGACTTCTTCAAATGCATAACAGTTATTCGCACACCACTCGACAAATTCAGGGCAATTGGGGGTTTGGTCAACAGAGAAAAAATAAAAGAAAGACCTGAAAACACCACATGTGTCACTACCCTGGTCCTTAAGAATTTTCAATTTATTTTTAGCCATCTCAATTGTTTCATTCAGTAAAATGGTATCAAAAACTTCAACATTTTTGTCTTTGAAGATTTCCTCAACCTTCTGACAGGAAACCCTTAACTTTTCACTATCTACCACTTATACCACTTCTATTTCATCCATTTTCAGAAATATTTGGAAAGTTTCAGGATGCCTACCTTGTTAATTAGCACAGTGTTCCGATTCGTCCACATTGGCACTTTGCGCACAATCAGGGTTATCGTCAATTCCAATGCTCAGAAAAAACAAACCTTTGAACTCTACGTAGGTGTTTTTGTATTTTTTATGTTTCATAACCATTGTGTGTCTCCTATATTCTATACCATAGATTTGTTTTTATTTCAAATCTAAGCCGCTCATGCGCAAGATCTCAATACCAAGACTCAACATTATCACCCTACACAACTTGATACGGAGGAATCAATATCAACCATTGATCTGCAATCTACCTTCATCACAACCGTCAAACTCTGAAAAGATTTAACATTCTGCTAATCATTTCAAACCTGATCAATCGAGAAAATTCTGTTTACGGAATGCACGTTAGCCGTCGATCAAAACCCGACCACTATCACAACCGTTGATTAACGTGGCCCCTACCACTTTCCGCAGATTTTAATATTGAATTTCTCCATGCTAGTTCAATCTACGAAATGCTCCAGTGCCATTGTTATTACCTTGTATCAATCTCAACCCTTCAAATTTGCACCTATTTAACGGATTCCACAAATCCAAAGACTTAGTTTTTCCTTTCATCTCCGATCTACATAATTTCTTTCCACCATTGATCTATAGCCACTTTAATCTGAGCCGTCGATATTTGACACCTCTTACCTCCATTCCGCTGATGAGAACATTTCAATTTCTCCTCCATGTTTCAAATAGTGGAATGATCCACCAACGTAGATCAAATCCCTTTCTTCAACTGCAGAACAGTTATTCGCACACCACTCGACAGATTCAGGGCAATTGGGGATCTGGTCAACAGAGAAAGAAATAAAAGAAAGACCTGAAAACACCACGGGTGTCACTACCCTGGTCCTTAAGAATTTTCAATTTATTTTTATCCATCTCAATTGTTTCATTCACTAAAATGGTATCAAAAACTTCAACATTTTTATCTTCAAAGCTTTCCTCAACCTTCTGACAGGAAACCCCTAACTTTTCACTATCTACCACTTCTACCACTTCTATTTCATCCATTTTCAGAAATATTTGGAAAGTTTCAGGATGCCTACCTTGTTAATTAGCACAGTGTTCCGATTCGTCCACATTGGCACTTTGCGCACAGTCAGGGTTATCGTCAATTCCAATGCTAAAAAAAACAAACCTTTGAACTCCACGTAGGTGTTTTTATACTTTTTTATGTTTCATAACCATTGTGTGTCTCCTGTATTCTATACCATAGATTTGTTTTTATTTCAAATCTAAGCCGCTCATGCGCAAGATCTCAATACCAAGACTCAACATTATCACCCTACACAACTTGATACGGCGGAATCAATATCAACCATTGATCTGCAATCTACCTTCATCACAACCATCAAACTATGAAAATATTTAACATTCTGCTAATCATTTCAAACTTGATCAATCGAGAAAATTCTCTTTACGGAATGCACGTTAGCCATTGATCAAAACCCGACCACTATCACAACCGTTAATCAACGTGGCCCCTACCACTTTCTACAGATTTTAATCTTGACCTTCTCCATGCTCGTTCAATCTATGAAATGGTCCATTTCCACTGTTATTACCTTGTATCAATCTCAACCCTTCAAATTTGCACCTATTTAACGGATTCCGCAAATCCAAAGACTTAGTTTTTCCTTTCATCTCCGATCTGCATAATTTCTTTCCACCATTGATCTATAGCCACTTTAATCTGAGCCGTCGATATTTGACACCTCTTACCTCCATTCCGCTGATGAGAACATTTCAATTTCTCCACCATGTTTCAAACAGTGGAATGCTCCACCACCGTAGATCAAATCCCTTTCTTCATCCAACGACCCATGATGAAAGATCATGCTAACCCATTAATCTAAAGAGCGCTTCCTCAAAATTTTCAAATATGATCATTTCCAAAGTCTTCAATTAAGCAATCCACAATTTCAAATATAGTTTTAACAATATGTAACCCCCCCCCCCAAAAAAAAAAAACTTGACATCACTCTTAATTTCATCTCCTCAATTGTTTAGAAAAAAAAACGTATGTGGTGTTCTAAATGATAAATTTATGAAATCATATCAAAATGACATAAACATGTCATGCCAAGACATTTATAGTTAAAAGTACTTATGAATTTAGAGTTCAAGGGCATGTTCAAAAATTTTTCTCTAGTGCATAGTATTACTTCTCTCTATTTATCAAAATTTAGACTAAATCTTGTGTCATATTATTGTACAGGAAGCAAAGGAGGCAATGGACATGGATCGAGATATTTCAAAGGATGGCGTAAGACATGATGTATGAAACATAGTACAAAATATCACACTGTACTATTAAATATCATAATTTAGTGCTTTGTCCAATCTTTTTTCATAAAAAATTACATTATCCAGTTTATTATTCAATATTGTTGTTGGTTGAAGCCAAAATGAAGACTTCCTCATATAGTTATAGTAAGTTAGTTTTCACTTTACAATTATACCCCACTAGTCTTTTTAGAAATAGATGTAGAAGAAACCAACAGTGGCGTATATGATTTTCCTCCAAGCAGGGATTTTATTGGCACTACTGATTATTTTCCTCTAAGTGAGGATTTCAATGGGACTGATAATGCTTTTTGATGGCATCGATGCTGATTTTCCTCCAAGCAAAGATTTTAATAGGACATAAGATAATTTTGGTGAGGATGAAGGAAACAACAATGGACCTAATGATGATTTTCCTCCAACTGAAGATTTTGATGGCACCAATGATGATTTCCTCCAAGTGAAAATTTTAACGAGACAACTGATGGTTTTGGTGGGGATGAAGGCGCCAATAATGGTGAAGACAATTTTCCTCCAAGTGAGGATTTTCATGGCACCGATGATGATTTTACTCTTAGCAAATATTTTGATGGGACGATTGATAATTTTGGCGGGGGTGAAGGAAATAATAATGTTGAAGATGATTTTCCTCCAAGCGACGAATTTGAGGGAACCGATGATGATTTTACTCCAAGAGAGGATTTTAATGGGACATATGATGATTTTGGTGAGGATGAAGGAATAAATAATGGTGAAGAGAATTTTCCTCCAAGCAATGATTTTGATGGAACCAATAATTATTTTCCTCCAAGCAAAGATTTTAATGAGACAGATGATGATTCTGGTGAGGATGAACCTGACAGTGGTGAAGATACCAATATTTTTGATGATGATGATTTAACCTCAAGTGATAAACATGATACTGATGAGGATAATCAATATCCTACTAAATTTGGAGATGATAATTTCAATTAGAGAGATGATATTCCTCATAGTGATGAGGACACTCATTCAAATGACGATGATGCAATTGTAAATGAAACACAAAGTAAAATTGTACCAATGAGCAAGATTAAATGTAGGACTATACCATATTATATCAATCCAAGTCATTCTAGTTATACAAGGATCGTTTAGAAATTATTTGCTCAAGAGTCCAAGTTATACTCTTGATTTGTATTTCAAGTGTGTTGAAAAAACATTGTTTGAAGTTTAGATGCACTACAATTGTTCCTTGGAGAAAAGTCTAGCATATCTATAAATGAAGAAAAATATGTGAAATTCATATTTAGTGTGGTGCATGGATTCCACAAAGGTAAGTTATGAGTATCGCATTGGAAGTATTTTTGTTTGCAGAAGGGGATTCAAAAGAATTCACGCAATTGGTAATATTCGACTATCAAGAATCGATACAAGGATAGAAAAGGATCCCACTTTTTATTCTAAAGAATATTATGCACGAGCCATTGGGCCAATAACAAAAAATTCAATATCATGGATGCATGACTTATTTTGTAAGCATGGAGAGAGTTTGCAAGATAGAGAAACCATAGACATTCGAGATAATTTCTCAAGAAAGGAAATATACAACATATACAAGGAATTTGTTCAAGAGGCCAAAGGAAATAACTGTTTCATGAGATATGCATATTTTACAAGACTATGGAAAATAGAGTTCAACAATGTCCGTATTCCTAAGTGATCAAGGATGGGGACTTGCAGTATATGTGCTTCTCTTAAACAAAGAAGGGATAAATCAGAAGGGATAGAAAGAGGTGTGTCTCTAAAAACTTTATTTTCTTGGATAATATCAATTATAAAAACTCATAAATGTTTTATTTGTATTTTATTTGTAGATTCGGTTATCAAAGAAATTCAAGCACATTGCAATCAACAATTAGTTGAATGACAAAAGTTATACAAACATCGCAAGAAGTGTTATGATGTTGCACATGAGTATTTGGGTTTGATAATTGATGGAATGGATCAACAAAAAATAGTTTTGCCACATTTTTTCTTGTACCAAAGAATGTAAAGAAGGAAGATTTTATGCAGTTTCACTTGGTTGCTTGTAAGGTTTTTAATGGTCAGATGTGTCCAACGGATTACTTTACAACACTAAATATTCAATATGATGCAAATTTGACCATCACCATAATTCACCATGTGATTACTCATTGGTATGACAATCTTCCTTGATTTTTATATCTACAACTAGACAACACCAGCCGAGAAAACAAAAATCAGATCATGTTTGGTTATCTAAGCATGCTTGTTGAATTGGAAAATTTTCATAAGGTTAAAGTTGGTTTCCTCCTTGTTGGACATACACATGACCATATTGATCAAATGTTCAGTCATTTTGCAGTGACATTGGGGAGGAACAATGTTGGGAGTCTCCCTTCATTAACTGAAGTTATTAGAAATGCATATAGTCGAGAGCGTGTTGTACTATGTTGGAGGAGGTCGTTGACTTGAAGAGATTTATTATGGGATCACATGGTAAAGAAAGATGCATTGAAAAAATTAATTACATTATCTTCCAACATAAATTTCTTATAAAAATGATTGATTGGAAAACACCTTCATGGGGTAAGAAGTACTCAAAAAGTACAGAATGGGGGCGTGCATCAGGTTTAACATTTTTGAATTCATCCCAATTTGTCAAATTTATGCTTCAAAGATATTATTATTGCAATCCAAGGTCGAGAAAAAATTCACGCTGACACAATAGAGATGTTGATTATTCTCAATGCTTGGAAGAAATCAAAAAGTATATCAAAGATACATATGACTATTTTAATGTTGTTGATATTGTTTGGTGGGAGTCTTTTTACATGGAGAAAAATGACATAATTTCAAACTCTACAAATGGAGATATTTTTTTGAAGACTCCTTTTCATTGGCCACAAAGTATGTCAAATGAAAACGAGGAAATACATGTTGAACAAGAATGCGTTCATCATTCTTAAGGAGACGAGAGGGAAATGCATATTGGGTCTAGAATATCATATGCATGACGCGAGGCAATGGAATACCTTTATAGAGGATCGGTACAAGATATTAAGGAGCATTGTATGATTGCAGTTTTGGCTACTGAAAATGCACCCAGTTATCCATTCTAGATTGCAAAAGTTATTAGGGTCAATAAAGAAAATGAAGAAGTTATATCCATTGAATTACATTGGTATGCAATGACACACACCCATTTGATTGTGTGTACAAGCAAGAGATGGTGGTGGAGAAACAAGTTTCCAAAAAGAGAAAAAGAAAATGTCAATGTAAATCATCGTCGCATTGATATTGTGAACTTAGAAGATAATAACATACTAGTTTATGACTCCCACTTGACAAAAAAAGGCACTCTTCACTCCAAGGCTACAAAGATTATCAAAAGATTGTTGGCACAAGAAATAGTTGCATCATGGGAGTCTAATAAACCAAGGCGTAGATCGAGAACGAATATGTCATATGAAATGGTGGGCATACCTGAAGACTCATACGATGCACTTATTGATAGTAGAGAATAATACAAGTAATATGCCTCTTCATCTGATCATTCATATCAATAAAATGTAGTTTCCTATGGTGTGTCAGAATCCATGTGTTGATTTAAATATTTGAACATGAGACATTTTACCTTTTTTATAAGATGACATTGTGTGTGTGACAACTCCTAAGGAGTGTTTCAATTTTAATATGAATAGCTTCTACGTATTATGGTTTAATATATGATCTTATTATGAGTCTTATAAGAAACTCCTTTATTTTATATGGAAAGCTTGGTGTAATAATTTCTTGAATAATTTTGTTTAATATAGTGCATTTTTTATATAGTGTTACTACGAGGTTTAATAAATACAATTTTAGATTATGACAAAATGTTATAATTATGCCATTTTTTGAAAAATAGTGTGCTACGGGTAGCATCAATTTTCAGTTTGGGGATTGATTTTAAGGTTATTGTAAATAACATTAGGGACTTTTTTCGTCCATGTACACGTTTTTAGACCCAAAAAAAAGTGGTGTTACCGGTAGCACCACCTTTTGATTTGGAGGTGTTTTTTGGTGTCTTTTTCACAAAAATAGGAGTTTCTATGGCTAGAGTTCTTTTTTTAGTATCAATTTTTCATTAAGTTGTATAACATGTTGAAAACCTTAGGGACTTCTTTAGTTGTTTCCCCATATTTCTACAACCCAAAGTGTCTTCCTGTGAGGCACATGCATAACCATTATGTTGTAAGGGGACCACTTTGGAGTTATACAAATTTCAATATCCCTTTATGAAGGTTGCAATCAATGAAAACCAAATATCCAACAATATCCCCTTCGACATTGATGGAAAATTACTAAGACAATGTTGTGGATATGTTTTCTTCCTTGAGATGACTACACTTATCTTCATGCTTCTTAACGAGATATTGTTTTACGAAGTTTCTCTCCCCCTCAGACATCAATGAAAAATGATGAATCTTCCTTTTGATCATGATCCTACTACAACCCCTTCTATAAATATCCCTTCTCTTTGGGGATACTCCCCATAAAAATATTTTGATCTCCTTCTCCAAAGTTCAAACTTTTGTAAACTAATGTCTAGGATATCTTGCCATGTTGTTGGTGCAATATCTTGTCATGTGTCCATAGTCACAACATTTGTAGCATTAAACGTTATTACTCATCATGCTTCTACAATTTCTTGATATGTCTCTATAATTGTGACACGCAACATTCATCATTCTAGTTCGAGTGGACACCTCAATGTCCTTGCACATTTCATTCCTAAGCTTTGCAATCTCTAGCTTTGTGCCCAAAGTTGTTGCAAGAGAAACAATTACAAAGAAAGATGCTTAGATACCTAGGTGTAGAAGAAATTCTTAATGGTGCAACATATATGTATTCATCATTGTTTGAATCTTCTTGATGAATCCTTCCTTTGTAGTCTCTTCCTTTATGGGAGCTTCTGAGAATGCTTGCATAACTCTAAGTCATTTCTCCATTTCTCTAGTAAATTTCAACTTTCTTTGCTAGTGGTCTGGAGCTTTCACCTTCTTCAACTTTTTTATGTTTACTATAACCCAATCCTGTTTTGTCAAGTGGACATATTTGTTGGGTAAGCATGTCATGTAAGATCAATTTTCTCTTATTAAACTTCACGTTTGTGTAAGTTGTACTCTCCAAAATATTTTGTTGACTAACATATCAAACTCTCTTGTTTGGAAAATTTCTGTTTTATCCTTTAGTTGAATTGTTAGGGATTCTTCAATTTTCTTTGCTTCTTCCACTTGTGTTTTTAGGAAAGCAATACTATTTTGAGGCTCTTCATGGTCTTTATGCTTTTTACCTTTTAAGAATTCTAGTATCTCTTGTAGAAACACATTCTTCTTCTTGAGCTACTTGATTTCATCTAAGGCGCGGATCAAGTATCTTTCAAGATCAACTCCTTCCTCTTTGTCTTTTGTTTCTTTAGAATTTTTTTTCATTTCATCTTCTCAGCTTGGTAGGCTTTGTAAGCATAGACATGATGAAAGTTTCTTTCTTCTTCTTCTAAATCATTATCTTTTCCTTCGTCATATGAACACTCAACTGTAGCATGTCCTATACTTCGAGATTTAAAACATTTAGAGAGTAACATGGTATCCTTGTAGTATTTCTTTCCATCGTCATCATCTTCCATGTCATTGTTGGATAATATTTCTTCTTTTTCATATCATTCTTCATTTGCTTGTTCCTCAACTTTGTAAAGATTATGTAGTTTGTCCTAAATCTCTTTAGGTGATGTATGCTTTTGTAACTTGCTTTTCATGGAATATGATTATCAATCAAGCATGGCATACATTTTAATTACATTTTTCTTCTTTAACTTCTTTTGGGCAAGAAATTTTGGTGGTCTTTTTGCAGTACTATAGCCACTAACAACGACAAGACTGACATCCACCCCTAAATTCATGAAGTAGTTTCTTATTCTAAATCTACAAAATGCATAACTATTTCCATCAAATATCCAAATACAACTTTAAGCGAAACCTTCTTTTTTATCCATATTTATTCTTGATCTTTCTTTGAGTAGTTAGACTATTCTAAAGGAAACCTTGATATGATACCAAATGTTCTAATAATCACCTACACTCATAGGGGGATTCAATCGGTGTTAGTCACTTTTTACCATTTCAAACTTTAATGTCATATGAACCATTAACCGTCGGAAATGACATTCGTTTTCACATAAGAAATACACATTTTAGAAAATATTTTGCGTGGAATAAAAAATGGGATAAAACCACATAATGATTTTGTTATATAGTATAAAGAATAAATTCAATTGTTTTACGAGCTACAACAAGAAGAAGGGTACAACCCCTATTTTATCAGCTCCAACTAAAAGGAGGCTACAACCCCCTAATTTTACAACATGCTCCAATCTCTAGTGATAACTCCAATCCTTAGTGAGATCCAACTCACTATATTTACCAACATCCACTAGAAAGATGCTACAATCCCCTAGTTTTACCACGGGCTCTAACATATAATGAGGAATCCAATCATCAATGAGCTCCAACATGACTAGATTTACCAGCATCAACTGGAAGAAGGCTACAACTCCATATCCTTTTCTTGTCCTCCCTCCTTGATATGAATATGAAGATCAACCTCTCACTATCATTGTATCTTTCAACTTGTATTTGTTTTAGTGTCTATGTAAACTTGTACATGTACCATTGTCTCTGTCAACTTGTACATGTATCATTGTCTCTGTCAACTTATGCAAGCCCCAAATCTATCTTTCTAAGAATTCCAAGTCAAAACAATCCATAGATTTCATTTATATGTTCAAATCCCTATATCATAGTCATTTCTAAACCCTAATATATTCCAACATAATCACCATGATCTATGCCAAGATCATCATCATAATCACCAAAGAATATCTATGCAAATTTAATCACCATGATCTATCCAAGATCATAACAAGAATCACCATAACATATTTATGCACAATATAATCACCATGATCTATCCAATATCATAACCGGAATCACCAAAACATATATATGCAAGATAATAAAATAAAAGGCTCTAACACATACTCAAAATCCATACCATTTTCAAGTCAATAAGATGGACCCTAGTCCATGAGAGGCATACTGATCACAAGAGAGACCCATGTACAAGAACCGTATATTTTCCAAGATAAAGAAATAATAAATAAACCTTTGACCAAAAGAAGCTCTGGATCATGTCATCACATAGTCATTCCAATAAGCATTTCAATGAGCGAAAATCTCTATAATCTCAATGTTGTATGAGAATGTTATTCCAATTTTATCAATCTTCACCAAAGAACAAAAATGATCTCAAATATTTCCATACTAGTTCCTCCACAAATGTTTCCACTTTTTCTCCAAGTGTCTCCCAATTTAGAAGAGAGACATCAAGAGATTAAATGATGATAAAATGACAAGTTTCACCTCCTATTTATACGCTCAAAGATTCCTTTAGTTTGCTTTAGGGCCAATATTTCTCTCATTCTTAAATTTAGGATCTCCATATTTTAAAGGGTTGAATGGGTTAATACCCCACTTCAAGGATTCATTGTGAATGTTTAAATTTTCTTCATGATCACTTCGTATATTCATCAAAGAGGCTTTGAGGCTTCTCCTCATCATACTTAGTAAACACACTATTATTCCTTTGGAGGTTTATTTCCTCTTTATGTGGACCCATCATTACTTTTGGGGTTATGTAGACCCATCATACTTCATAGTTCACAACAATATTTATTTATACAAACTTTAGGGGCTTCTTCATCATGCTTCATGTGACCCCAACATGAAGGTCACATGGACACAACACCATTATTTTAGGGGTTTCTTCACCTTTCTCACCAACATTGCTTAGGGGTAACCTTAAGGACTTCTTTCTTGGTTTTCCTCAATGTATGTGTACAACCCAAAGTGTCTTTGCTTGAGGGCCATGTGCAACCAACATTCCTTAGGGGAAACCTTAAGGACTTCTTTACCGATTTTCTCCATATGTGTACAACCCATAGTGTCTTCCCTTGATGGCCATGTGTAACCGCTAAGCCACAAGAGGAATCATTATAGGAAATTTGGATGAAAAATGGACATATTTAGGAAAATGATAAAAAATGCCATATAGACAATTTTTTATACTATTTCACTTTTATCGAAGCTCCTTACGGTTATTTCAGTTTTATCAAAGCTACCTTAAATATATATTTTATATTAAAATCAATTTATGAGGACAATGTTTAATGTAGTGTTTTCACAAAAAATAAGGAAAGAATATTAAATACACAAGTTTCCATCTTAAAGGTTTTTTGACCAAACTTTTCATGGTTTCATGGTGTATAGTATTATTATAGGGTGAGTGCACAAAGATGAGGGTCTCTTTTGGAGTGTTAGATGCAATAGAAAACTGAAAAAACAGACATCCATCAACTTGCATGGATATTTTGAGACACTTACACAATGAATCTTGCGATGAGTAAAACACAAGA
>LPNX010832151.1:283906-305102 GCA_001517045.1 Pseudotsuga menziesii
CTCAAAGTATAGGACATGCTACAGTTGAGTGTTCATATGACGAAGGAAAATATAATGATTTAGAAGAAGAATAAACTTTCATCATGTCTATGCCTACAAAGCCTACTAAGCTGAGAAGATGAAATGGAAAAAAATTCTAAAGAAACAAAAGACAAAGAAGAAGGAGTTGATCTTGAAAGATACTTGATCCGTGCCTTAGATGAAATCAAGAAGCTTAAGAAGAAGAATGTGTTTCTACAAGATATACTAGAATACTTAAAAGGTAAAAAGCATAAAGACCATGAAGAGCCTCAAAATAGTATTGCTTCCCTAAAAACACAAGTGGAAGAAGCAAAGGAAATTGAAGAATCCCTAACAATTCAACTAAAGGATAAAAAAGAACTTTTCCAAACAAGAGAGTTTGATATGTTAGTCAACAAAATATTTTGGAGACTACAACTTACACAAACTTGAAGTTTGATAAGAGAACATTGATCTTACATGACATGATTACCCAACAAATATGTCCACTTGACAAAACAGGATTGGGTTATAATAAACATAAAAAAGTTGAAGAAGGTGAAGCTCGAGAAAACTAGCAAAGAAAGTTGAAATTTACTAGAGAAATGGAGAAACGACTTAGAGTTATGCAATAATTCTTAGAAGATACCATAAAGGAAGAGACTACAAAGGAAGGATTCATCAAGAAGATTCAAACAATGATGAATACATATATGTTGTACCATTAAGAATTTTTTCTACACCTAGGTATCTGAGCATCTTTCTTTGTAATTGTTTCTCTTGCAACAACTTTGGGCACAAAGCTAGAGATTACAAAGATTAGGAATGAAATGTGCAAGGACATTGTGGTGTCCACTCGAACTAGAATGATGAATGTTACATGTCACAATTATAGAGACCACGGGGGCTTCACTTGTTGGCAAATATCCTATCACGTTAGTTCATATTGTGGGTTTTAAAATTATCAAAAATTGAACCAATATATTGCAGGTATTGGTGGGATAAGGGGTTTAAGGTGGGGGTGGGTAGGGTGGTTTATAAGGATTGAGGTATAAAAAGGGGTGGGGTGGAGGTTTTAAGTATTGGGAGGGGGTTTCAACAAAAAGAGTTTGGGTCAATATCTCCCTAAATTAATGGTATTCTTTAATATCCCACGATCGCACGTGCTATGTGAGAGGTTCACTAAGTGAAGTCCCCGTGACAGAGACATATCAAGAAATTGTAGAAGCATGATGAGTAATAACGTTGAATGCTACAAATGTCATGACTATGGAAACATGACAAGAGATTGCACCAACAACATGGCAAGATATCCTAGACATTAGTTTACAAAAGTTTGAACTTTGGAGAAGGAGATCAAAATATTTTTAGGGGGAGTATCCCCAAAGAGAAGGGACATTTACAGAAGGGGTTGCAGTAGGATCATGATTAAAAGAAAGATGCATCATTTGTCATTGATTTTCGAGGGGGAGAGAAAATTAGTAAAACAAGATATCGTTAAGAAGCATGAAGATAAGTGTAGTCATCTCAAGGAAGAAAACATATCCACAAAATTGTCTTAGTAAGTTTCCATCAATGCCAAAGGGGATATTGTTGGATATTTGGTTGTCATTGATTGCAATGTTCGTAAAGGGATATTGAAGTTTGTATAACTCCAAAGTGGTCCCCTTACGACATAATGGTTATGCATGTGCCTCACAGGAAGACACTTTGGGTTGTAGAAATATGGGGAAAAAACTAAAGAAGTCCCAAGGTTTCCAACATGTTATACAACTTAACAAAAAAATTATACTAAAAAAAAGAACTCTAGCCATAGAAACTCCTATTTTTGTGAAAAAGACACCAAAAAACACCTCCAAATCAAAAGGTGGTGCTACTGGTAGCACCACTTTTTTTTGGTCTAAAAACGTGGACATGGACGAAAAAAGTCCCTAATGTTATTTACAATAACCTTAAAATCAATCCCCAAATTGAAAATTGATGCTACCCGTAGCACACTATTTTTCAAAAACTGGCATAACTATAACATTTTGTCATAATCTAAAATTGTATTTATTAAACCTTGTAGTAACACTATATAAAAAATTCACTATATTAAACAAAATTATTCAAGAAATTATTAGACCAAACTTTCCAGATAAAATAAAGGAGTTTCTTATAATACTCATAATAAAATCATATATTAAACCATAATATGTAGAAGCTATTCATATTAAAATTGAAACACTCCTTAAGAGTTGCCACACACACAATGTCATCTTATAAAAAAGGTAAAATGTCTCATGTTCAAATATTTAAATCAACACATGGATTCTAACACACCATAGGAAACTAGATTTTATTGATATGAATGATCACATGAGGATGCATATAAGCTGTGTTCTTCTCTACTATCAATAAGTGCATCATACGAGTCTTCAGGTATGGCCACCATTTCATATGACATATTCCTTCTCGATCAACACCTTGGTTTAGTAGACTCCCATGATGTAACTATTTCTTGAGCCAACAATATTTTGATAATCTTTGTAGCCTTGGAGCGAAGAGTGCCTTTTTTTGTCAAGTGTGAGTCATAAACTAGTATGTTAATATCATCTAAGTTCACAATATTAATGCAATGATGATTTACATTTTGACATTTTCTTTTTCTCTTTTTGGAAACTTGTTTCTCCACCACCATCTCTTGCTTGTACACACAATCAAATGGGTGTGTGTCATTGCATACCAATGTACTTCAATGAATATAACTTCTTCATTTTCTTTATTGACCTTAATAACTTTTGCAATCTAGAATGGATAACTGCGTGCATTTTCAGTAGCCAAAACTGCAATCATACAACGCTCCTTAATATCTTGTATCAATCCTCTGTAAAGGTATTCTATTGCCTCGCGTCGTGCATATGATATTCTAGACCCAATATGCATTTCCCTCTCCTCTCCTTAAGAATGATCAACGCATTCTTGTTCAACATTTATTTCCTCGTTTTCATTTGACATACTTTGTGGCCAATGAAAAGGAGGCTTCAAAAAAATATCTCCATTTGTAGAGTTTGAAATTATGTCATTTTTCTCCATGTAAAAAGACTCCCACCAAACAATATCAACAACATTAAAATAGTAATATGTATCTTTGATATACTTTTTTATTTCTTCCAAGCATTGAGAATAATCAACATCTCTATTGTGTCAACGTGAATTTTTTCTCGACATTTGATTGTAATAATAATAACTTTGAAGCATAAATTTGACAAATTGGGATGAATTTTAGAAATGTTAAACCTGATGCATGCTCCCATTCTGCACTTTTTGAGTACTTCTTAGCCCATGAAGGTGTTTTCCAATCAATCGTTTTTATACGAAATTTATGTTGGAAGATAATGCAATTAAGTTTTTCAATGCATCTTTCTTTACCATGTGAGCCCATAATAAATCTCTGCATGTCAATAACCTCCTCCAACGTAGTACAACACGCTCTGGACTATATGCATTTCTAATAACTTCAGTTAATGAAGGGAGACTCCCAACATTGTTCCTCCCAATGTCACTGCAAAAACGACTGAACATTTGATAAATATGGTCATGTGTATGTCCAACAAGGAGGAAAGCAACTTTAACCTTATGAAAAATTCCCAATTCAACAAGCATGTTTAGATAACCAAACACGATCTGATTTTTGTTTTCCTGGTTGGTGTTGTCTAGTTGCAGATAAAAAAATCGAGGAAGATTGTCGGGCCAATGAGTAATCACATGGTGAATTATGGTGATGGTCAAATTTGCATCATATTGAATATTTGGTGCTGTAAAGTAATCCGTTGGACACATCTGACCATTAAAAACCTTACAACCAACCAAATGAAATTGAATAAAATATTCCTTCTTTACATTCTTTGGTACAAGAAAAAATGTGGCAAAACTGTTTTTTGTTGATCCATTCCATCAATTATCAAACCCAAATACTCATGTTCAACATCATAACACTTCTTGTGATGTTTGTATAACTTTTGTCATTCAACTAATTGTTGATTGCGATGTGCTTGAAGTTCTTTGATAACCGAAACTACAAATAAAATAAAAATAAAACATTTATGAGTTTTTATAATTGATATTATCCAAGAAAATAAAGTTTTTAGAGACACACCTCTTTCTATCCCTTCTGATTTACCCCTTCTTTTTTTAAGAGAAGCACATATACTGCAAACCCCCATCCTTGATCACTTAGGAATAGGAACACTGTTGAACTCTATTTTCCATAGTCTTGTAAAATATGCATATCTCATGAAACGGTTATTTCCTTTGGCCTCTTGAACAAATTCCTTGTATAAGTTGTAGATTTCCTTCCTTGAGAAGTTATCTCGAATGTCTATGGTTTCTCTATCTCACAAACTCTCTCCATGCTTACAAAATATGTCATGCATCCATAATATTGAAATTTTTATTATTGGCCCAATAGCTCGTGCATAATATTCTTTAGAATAAAAAGTGTGATCCTTTTCTATCCCTGTCTGGATTCTTGATAGTCGAACATTACCAATTGCGTGAATTCTTTTGAATCCCATTCTGCAAACAAAAATACTTCCAATGCGATAGTCATAACTTACCTTTGTGGAATCCATACACCGCACTAAATATGAATTTCACATATTTTTCTTCATTGATAGATATGCTAGACTTTTCTCCAAGGAACAATTGTAGTGCATCTAAACTTCAAACAATGTTTTTTCAACACACTTGAAATAAAAATCAATAATATAACTTGGACTCTTGAGCAAATAATTTCTAAACGAGCCTTGTATAACTAGAATGACTTGGATTGATATAATATGGTATAGTCCTACATTTATTCTTGCTCATTGGTACAATTTTACTTTGTGTTTCATTTAGAATTGCATCATTGTCATTTGAATTAGTGTCCTCATTACTATGAGGAATATCATCTCTCTCATTGAAATTATCATCTCCAAATTTAGTAGGATATTGATTATCGTCATAAGTATCATGTTTATCACTTTAGGTTAAATCATCATCATCAACAATATTGGTATCTTCACCACTGTCAGGTTCATCCTCACCAGAATCACCATCTGTCTCATTAAAATCTTCTCTTGGAGGAAAATCATTATTGGTTCCATCAAAATCATTGCTTGGAGGAAAATTCTCTTCACCATTATTATTTCCTTCATCCTCACCAAAATCATCATATGTCCCATTAAAATCCTCTCTTGGAGTAAAATCATCATCGGTTCTCTCAAATTCGTTGCTTGGAGCAAAATCATCTTCACCATTATTATTTCCTTCATCCCGCCAAAATTATCAATCATCCCATCAAAATATTTTCTAGGAGTAAAATCATCATCGGTGCCATCAAAATCCTCACTTGGAGGAAAATTGTCTTCACCATTATTGGCGCCTTCATCCTCACCAAAACCATCAGTTGTCTCATTAAAATTGTCACTTGGAGGAAATCATCAGTGGTGCCATCAAAATCTTCGGTTGGAGGAAAATCATCATTAGGTCCATTGTTGTTTCCTTCATCCTCACCAAAATCATCTTATGTCCTATTAAAATCCTTGCTTGAAGGAAAATCAGCATCGATGCTATCAAAAAGCATTATCAGTCCCATTGAAATCCTCACTTAGAGGAAAATAATCAGTAGTGCCAATAAAATCCCTGCTTGGAGGAAAATTATATACACCATTGTTGGTTTCTTCTGTATCTCTTTCTAAAAAGACTAGTGGGGTATAATTGTAAAGTGCAAACTAACTTACTATAACTATATGAGGAAGTCTTCATTTTGGCTTCAACCAACAACAATATTGAATAATAAACTGGATAATGTAATCTTTTATGAAAAAAGATTGGACAAAGCACTAAATTATGATATTTAATAGTTCAGTGTGATATTTTGTACTATGTTTCATACATCATGTCTTACGTCATCCTTTGAAATATCTTGATCCATGTCCATTGCCTCCTTTGCTTCTTGTACAATAATAGGACACAAGATTTAGTCTAAATTTTGATAAATAGAGAGAAGTAATACTATGCACTAGAGAACACATTTTGAACATGCCCTTGAACTCCAAATTCATAAGCACTTTTAACTCTAAATGTCTTGGCATGACATGTTTATGTCATTTTTATATGATTTCATAAATTTATCATTTAGAACACCATATACGTTTTTTTTCTAAACAATTGAGGAGATGAAATTAAGAGTGATGTCAAGTGGGGGGGGGTACATATTGTTATAACTATATTTGAAATTGTGGATTGCTTAATTGAAGGCTTTGGAAATGATCATATTTGAAAATTTTGTGGAAGCAATCTTTAGATTAATGGGTTAGCATGATATTTCATCATGGGTCGTTGGATGAAGAAAGGGATTTGATCTACGGTGGTGGATCATTCCACTATTTGAAACATGGGGGAGAAATTGAAATGTTCTCATCAGTTGAATGGAGGTAAGAGGTGTCAAATATCGACGACTCATATTAAAATGGCTATAGATCAATGGTGGAAAGAAATTATGCAGATCGTAGATGAAAGGAAAAACTAAGTTTTTGGATTTGCGGAATCCGTTAAATAAGTGCAAATTTGAAGGGTTGAGAATCGTACAAGGTAATATCAATGGAACTGGAGCATTTCGTAGATTGAACTAGTGTGGAGAAATTCAAGATTAAAATCTGCAGAAAGTGGTAGGGGCCACGTTGATCAACGGTTGTGATAGTGGTCAGGTTTTGATCGATGGATAACGTGCATTCCACAAACAAAATTTGCTCGATTGATCAGGTTTGAAATGATTAGTAGAATGTTAAATCTTTTCAGAGTTTGACGGTTGTGATGAAGGTAGATTGCAGATCAATGGTTGATATTGATTCCGCCGAATCAAGTTGTGTAGGGTGATAATGTTGAGTCTTGGTATTGAGATCTTGCGCATGAATGGCTTAGATTTCAAATAAAAACAAATCTATGGTATAGACTACAGGAGACACATAATGGTTATGAAACATAAAAAAATATAAAAACACCTACGTGGAGTTCAAAGGTTTGTTTTTTCTGAGCATTGGAATTGACGATAACCCTGACTGTGCGCAAAGTGCCAATGTGGACGAATTGGAACACTGTGCTAATTAACAAGGTAGGCATCCTAAAACTTTCCAAATATTTCTGAAAATGGATGAAATAGAAGTGGTAGAAGTGGTCGATAGTGAAAAGTTAGGGGTTTTCTGTCAGAAGGTTGCGGAAAGCTTCGAATACAAAAATGCTTAAGTTTTTGATACCATTTCATTGAATGAAACAATTGAGATGGCTAAAAATAAATTGAAAATTCTTAAGGACCAAGGTTGTGACACCCGTGGTGTTTTCAGGTCTTTCTTTTATTTTTTTCTCTGTTGACCAGACCCCCAATTGCCCTGAATTTGTTGAGTTGTGTGCAAATAACTGTTCTATAGTTGAAGAAGTCCTCATGGATGAACCTAAGTCTAGGATCATTTTCCCTATTCATGCCTCTGTTATCTGCAAAACCATATCTGTCCTAGATGATTTTGTTCATTTATCCTAGGAGTACAATGAAGAAAACATCATACAATTCTTCTAAGATTCCACAGCCGAGAGTAAGGAAACCTTTTTGAAGTCATGTTCAAAGCCTGATAGTGAGGTTATAAGTTTACCTTACCCTATTGACCTGGTTTTGTTTAATGAAGAAACCAAGTCGTGTATAACTTTAGCTAGTCAAATTTTTGGGGTTAGACACTAATGGTTATGTTACAGAGTCACTATTGAGTTGGTTGTTTATCTTAAGTACTTGCCCAATTGAGTCTGAACTTCCAGGTCAATATTTCCAGTCTTTTTGCCTTAAGTTTGATCAGTTCCTAGGTGAGAACATTCGTTCTCAGTTAGTCAACTTTCACAGTACCAGAGTTTTCAGATTCCATTCCTTTTTGCTGAAGATGTTCTTATCACATAATGAAGATAACCTACAGTTTCCTGAGTTGGTAATCCCTAATGAAATGACCCAAGATTATTGCAAGGTCATGAATTTTTTGATGGCAGAAATATACAACATTTTATTCCACGAAAGATTGTCTAGGGTATTGTCAGAGATGAAGGAAACATTGCAACTTTTCCCTAGTAAAAGGATAGGAGACTGGTTCCTTTCAGAGTCTGAAACAATTATAAGGTTATCTGGATTTGTTCACCAGCCTTAAATTCTTCCAGCTTTTCTGACAACTATAATATTTTATTTGGAATTTATTAGACAAAGGCTTACAGTTGAGGAAGAACACATCTTAAGCTTTAAGAAGAGTCCAGATCTTAAATTCCCTTGGGTGGAAGGGCCATATATTGGCAAAAGTAGAGTTTCTCTACAAATTATTGATAATCTGCTCAAAAGCATGGGGTTTTATTTGAGAGTTGTTATCAACTATGATCCACACCAGGTAATCTCTAAAAGAATACATGCAAACAAAAATAATCCTTTTGAACATACTAAAGTAGCTGGACTCAGAGAGGCAGCTAATTGGGAAGATTATCCTAACAATACCCTAGATAATATCAACATGGAACCATACTCTGTCTCACCCATACCTAGAAATAATTATTCCCCAATGGATCTTTCTAACATAGTTACAATTGCTGGCAATATTTCATCATTAAAAAGTTTTTCAGGAAATTCAAAGAAGAGAGAACATTTAGGTTTCATGGACACTAAAGAAGCAGACACTGCTAGTACACCAAAGATGTAGAAAATTGGACAAGAGGGACAAATTGTATCGGTGAATAGGAGCAGTGTGAAAGGGAAACCAAAGCACGAAAAATCCAAAGCAACTGGTCTCGAGCTTCATGAATATGTATTTGATGGAGTAACCCCAAATATGTATGCATCAAAAGAGGAGTGGTTGAATACATACAGGGAAGTGGCTGATAAAACCTTTGATGAAACACTAAAATTATACAAGGAAGTGAGACAATTGCCAAATCCAGATGTAACTTTAAAAACTATAAGGGATCATGCCAAAGATACCCTGAGTTTGGACATGACTGTTGGTAATAAGGTATCAGAGGTGAATGTGAACTTAGAGAATATCCCTACCAAAGATATGATACACCTTCACAAAGAAACAGGTGATATCATATATAAAAAATTGCTTAAATCTACATTACATGTGTCTAATTTGGATTCCAACAAAATGAAAGTTCAGGTTCTCTTACAGAAAGAAAAAGTTGAGAACAAGGCCCTTCAAATCAAAATTAAAAAGTTGTAGGAGGAATTATTGAAGGTTGATGGGCAGTCAGGAAAATGAGCAGTGGCTCAAAAGTTGTTTGATGAAAAAGAGAAAGAAGTTCAGGTGCTAAAGAAGAAATTGAAAATTCCTTCCACTTAGCTTATTCAGACCTCTGAATTGACAGAGTTTGAGAAGGAAAATGAAGCATTGAGTACGGAATTGATTGATTGTAAATCCAAGCTGTAAAAGCTTGAAGAAAAAGAAAAACATTGGGAAAGAGATGCTAAGCTTCTGATAGAAAATGAGAAGGACCTAAGAACTAAGCTGGCAACAAGAGAAAAAGAATCACAGGAAAAATATGAAGAAGTTAAAAATCAATCTACTGTTCCTTCTGTAGAAACAGATGCAACCTCTCTTTCTAAAGCAATGTCTCAGGTAAAGCTGAAATATGTAGAACTCACAGCGTTAAAGTACCAGAACAAGAATATAGAAGAGATAACTTTGAAAAGAGAACAAGAGAAGAAGAAAGTAGAGGAAAAATGTCAAGAACTGATAAATCAGAATACCAAGTTAACAAATAAGGTGGTTGGCCAAATAGCCTTGCAAGGGGCCAAACATATGATTTGGGATAAGATTATTCTAGAAGCTAATAAGTTTAGACCATATTTAGATTATATTGCAGATCAAGAGAGTGCTCTGAAATTAGCCAGACATAATATTTTGATAGTAAAACAAGGATTAAATAAGAAGCCAATGGAAGTAGCTCAGAATGCTATCAACTTTTTAAGTACCTTATCAGAAGATCAAGTCAGAAGGTTTGATATCCAAGACAAAATTGTTGTTATCTCTTGGTCTGGAAAAGTGATTGGAAAGTATAGAATATTGGATACTGTATAGGCTAAAGTTGATATTATAAGTCATAAATTCAAAGAAGTGATTAAGTTATTTACTCCATTGGTAAGCAGGGGAATTCCTTTCTTCTGGGAGGAGGAAGGATCGTTATTGTCTCAAAAGGAATATCTGGATAAATTGGTCAATTGCAAGTCAGATCACAGTAAGTTTGAAGATATGCAGCAAGATCTGTCTGGAAGAAATGTGTTTGATAAATTGGTTGGAGAGTTCGAGTTATTATTTGATTTTTATGTCGCGTGTGCCAAGGTGCCTAATTTTTCATATGCAGACAACATGGATCTCAGAGTTCTGGCACATGAAATGGTTGTTGCAGATTTGCCTAATACTGAACATTGGAGAGCAGTTCAACAATATGGATAAACTAAATATAAGTTACAACCATGAAGACATCAAGGAAGACAATGCAAAAGGAGTTTCAATGAAAGATATATTTTATGATAAAATGTTGTTTTTAAATTCATTAGTTAAGAAATTTTATTATCTCAGAACTATTTTGTAATAGATAAGTGCTTTGACACATGTAATAAATGGTTGAAACCGTTAGACAGTTAGTTTTATTGTTCAGATCTAGGAGCAATTGTACAAGTCTTCATACATTCGATGAAGCAAGGGTTGGAACCCATGATATTTTGGAGATTTGTGTATTCAAGTATTTCTTTAATAAAATTATAGAGTTGAAAGTTGGCTTCTTTTAGAGATTCATGTGTTATTTCATATTGTAGTCTGTAATTTCCCTTCTTATGTGAATGTTTTTTGAGTTTTATCTTTCCATTATATTTTCCTTCATGTCTGAAATGAGAGTATAATAGTTTGGAATTCATTTTGAATATGCTCTAACTATTGTTTTCAGATCTCCACCAAACCTTTCTTCTAAAGTTGATACATAATTCATTTTTACAATGCTATGTGTTATTGGTTTGTTCATGTTCTTCCTTTTTCACCATACAGTCAAATTTTGACTGTGACTGAGTCGCTACCTTGCCTCTATTTAAAAATTCCATGCAAAAGATCTGTTTATCTATATTCATATATGTAACACCCCGGTTTTGACCCCGTTTGCATTTAATAAAATGATGTAAATAATCATGGTGTGGAGCTAGGAAAAAGCCCCGCCATTGATTTAGTGTTATGTTTCAACAATTAAGGTTGGGACGGTGATATTTTATGCCAGCTGAACATTAAAAGTTGGGCAGTATGCTAAAATTGCAATATTATTTAAAAACCTACAGCCATCTATGTCAATGCAACTAAATGAGATGGGGGCATGATTTTACTAAGGATAAAGGAGTGGGGGATTGGAAGAGTGGGGTAGAGATTCGAAATGGGAAAAACACCATTTTTTGGAAAAAACATTTTTAAATTTTCTTGAGCAAGAAAACACAAAAACGTCTGCCTTTCCCTCATGCATGGACGTTTTCATCTTCCCCTCATGATTTTGACTGGGGAAATTTTTTTTGGTATCCCAATCTTCATTCATCGAGAAATAAAAACCACTCGATGTCTGAACCTTGGGGAATTCTCTCTAGTGCTGCGTTTTTGTTTTCCCTTAACGATTTTTCTCCTGTTCGGCAATCTATTTTCTTTCACCATTTTGGTTTTCCTGTTTGGCATTGTTCTCTTTCACGTTTTTCTCTAGTCTACCATTCATTTTTCCTGAACAGGAATTCCCTGAATCCTATTTGGTGTTTTTGATTGAATTGACCAGTAACGTTTTTATTTTGGGTATTTTGCAGCAGTTGGTTTGGAGCTGACAATGCTCATAGATTTGTAAATTACTATGTGCATGTGTAATCCTTGGCCTTTGTCATGTTTTGTTGATCTCAGACTAAGATCACTGTGTGTGCATCCTCATGTGGCATCTGAACTGATAAACCCATCCGTTAGCTTGACTGTGTCTCATGATTTTTTGGCTAAGTGTAACCCACTGCCTGGGTGAATCTGCTGGATTGGGTTAACTTGAGGGACTATTTAGCGGAGATGGGAATCCCATTTTTTGTGTGGTGTAGGCTAAGAAGAAAGAGTCTCTTAGTTGAAATAGGATGGTTGTGTCTAGATTTGGGTTGACTGGTTTATTATAAATTACTCAAAAAACATTCGATATAACATGTAGGGAGATACTAGGAGGCTTACTCCCACCTAGGGGATCTGAAAATGCTAGAAAGAGCAAAATCAATGAGCATGATTAGTGATCAAATTTGAAGGGTGGATCTTATTTTTAATTTGAAGGGCATATATTCTTAGATCCCTTCAAAGATAAAGAGCAATATAACTAATTGTACTTTTTTTTGTTAATAAGCTGAAACTCTTTATATTACTTATAGTACACAAATGATATTACATTCACGCCCAATGAATTGAAGGAACCATGCTTAATTGGGTTATTCTCCAAAGGATTCCTTCGTTCACCTATCCTACAACTTACAAAAGTGAATTTCCCATTTGACGGGTCTACAGAGTCAACCCATAGACACATGTTTCAAAAAAATGACATTACTCAGAAAACTAGCTTTACAACCCCCCTTCCCATGTCTACACAAAGACTGAACTACATGATTATAAAAATCACCTTCATGTACCACTTTCTAACTGAAAAGGTAAACACAATAAAAAAATGACATACTGTTTGACATATTTAGAATTAGACAATAAGCAAACATTACATTGGTCGACCGAGCCATATCTTCATTACTGAATCTGAAGAACTTGCGGCAAGCATCAAGGATCATTGTAGAAGGAACAACTCCTACAACCCAAAAAAGGTCCAATGCCCCTAGCATCCCTTACTAAGGAGGGGGATAGTTTGGAGGAGAATATTGAGCTTCCCTGGCCATCTCCCCAGGGTGGTCAACGAATTCTCCAATAATCATATCAAGTAAGCAAAATCCTGTAGCGCTATCCTATAGTCCTCGACGAATTAATGCCATAGCTTCCTTGATACTGTGCACCCTCTGCTCCTTCTCCTGAATGTCATGGGAAAGGAGTATGTGGACTGCCCAAAAGGGGTTGGACGCCAAGGGTCTACCTTGGTGGGTCTCATACTCCCTAAGCAGCTCTATTTCTTTAGCTGCAATCTTGGCTTCAACCATAGCCGGGGTCTCAGCCATGTACTGCACCCCCTAGTTAAACTTGAAAGGTGCAGGAATTTAGTTAGCAATCAGAGTACTAGCAGAGGATCTAGTAGAAGACTGACCTTCCCCATCAATCCTGACACCCTCCCAATGGTGTCGCCTTACTCTCCATTGAGGCACCATAGTCTGTCGGGACAGGTAAATGCGAACAACCTGCAGAGGATTAAACTTAGATTTAATCTCATACAAAATGAGCAATTCCTCGCCATTGGGTATATTTAAAGCCATTCTGATCCTCTGGGTGAGGTATCCATCATTCATGCATTCTGGCCGATATTCCCATTTTGCACACACCAGATATTCGACCTTACATTCCCTGAAACCCTTAATCACTGCTAGATCCACCTGGCCTTCCTTCTTGTGCAAAAAATCAATTGCACTTCCCCCTATTGAAAGCCTCTGTGTACAAACTTCCTTGCAGTTAGACTATCCGAAAGAAAATTCTCAGAAAATAGCCACCGATTTTCCCGAACGGGCAAGTCCCACACCCTACTCTATAATTATCTGTCGAAGAAAGAGGCATCTCTATTTATTATAACCAGCATCTGGATCAGTCCTTCATGTCACCATCTATCTTGGCCTTCTTTGTACTTGCTCCACTCGTCTTAACTTTATAATCATCATACCTTAAGGTAATGCTAGGTGGGTTATTCTCCTCCTTTATTCCTTCCTCTCCTTCCGTGGAATTGAGTGGAGGGTCATCATCTATCCTGATCACATGTGTTGCATGTGCCTCCTTGGCTACGAAGTGGTTATCGCGCATGTGAATGGAGGTGTTGGTTGCTGAATTAATGCGTTGATTTCATTATACCTATCCACCAACAGATGTGGTAAATCTTGCACTTGACGAGGATGATTGCATGCCATCCTGACCAATTCCTTCTCCGCCAATTCTTTGCATCGCCTCGAGAGCATGCAATCCTTTTTATCATTGTTCTTTTCTACATGGAAGGATTTTCTTCTGCGTACCCCTTCATTAGCAAGAGCATCCACCACCATGTTGCCATCTCTTCTAACATGAGAGAATTTGATTGCGAGGGTTCCTGTTAACAGACTTTTAATCTCTGTAAGCCGCCCTTCCCACCTCCAATTCCTGGAAACCCAGAAAATGGCTGCACCGTGTTGTAATCTGTTGGAAATGTTAGTTATTACTAAGGAATGCCCTTCCACTATGAATGGAATTTGCTGGTACTTTAGAGACCATGTTATCCCATTAATTAACCCTTCTAACTTCACCGAATTATTGGCGTTGGTTCCAATACTGTCCCAAAAGACACTAAGAACTTTTCCCTCAGAGTTCTTGATGACACCTCCAAATCCTACAGGGCTCAGATTTCCTTTCACTGCTCCGTCGAAGTTAATTTTGAAGGATCCTTCCATCAGACACTTCTAAGTTTCAGAGCCGCGAGGTTCGAAGGTGAGTATTATTCACAGGTAACTTAAAAATCACCCATTCATAAAGAATTTGTCTTTCTGTTATCTCTGCTTCAAAATATTTCTGAGTCCAATGTTTTAAAGTTAGAGTTTCCTTTATGTGAATTTCAATCATAGTCCAAAGTTTCTCAGCGCGCTTATGTTTTTTTTCAAAGATTTTCTTGTTCCTTGTTTTCTAGATTTCCCATACCGTGAAGCCAGGGAACAACTCCCAAACCTTGTTCAAGATTTCATTTTTGAAAGCCCTTTTCAGCCCTTTTTCTATTGTTAGATCAGGACAACCTTTGTGTTTGTGATTCTTTTTGAAAAGCTCTACGCCTTTTTCCCATATATCTTTTGCTATCGGGAATTAGTCAAGAAGGTGGTTGATAGTTTTGTTATTTACTTCCGCAGGCTTGAATATTGTCCCATGTGAGAATGTGTCTTCTGAGGATAAGCTAGCTGGAATCCGCCACTTTGGGCAACCACCTCCCACCCCAGATTTTATGCCATTTACCCTCCTTCTCCATTCTATGAGTTTCAGTCAGCAGCCAATTGCCGATTTGATGTTGAAGTTCCCCACATTGGTATACCCCCATCTGATATTTTCCAGTCCTGCATTCCTTTTGATCTTTCTAGTGCATAGGTCATAGTAGAAATCGTCAATGTTCTCATCCGGTGGAAGATCTTGCCACCATTCCTTTGACTTCTAAGTCCTAAAGAGATTGTTTGTGGATCTTGAGTCCCAGAATTCCTCCACCTTTTCCAACGGGCTATTATGAAGATATTGTGTTAGCTCAGGGATATCTTCATGGCTAGCTATACAAGGTTCCTGTTGCCAAGCATATTTTATAAACAACACCGTCTTTCCATATCTAACCTCCCAAAAGCTATGACTTTGGATGAGACTTCTGTTTTCCTGTGTCGATTTCCAAATGCTGGAGCCAGGAATGTTTTCTACGAATCTAATCAATAGTTGTTGAAAAAGTAAGAATGGAAGAATGGAGAGAGAATGTAAGAGCAAATGTAATGTAATGTATATTTTATAAATGTAGATATGAATTACATAATAGGTGCCCCTGTAATTTATACCGTAATTGGGGAAGAGAGGTGACTTTTCAAGTCACCTCTTAGTTTATTTACATTAATTAACCTAGCTTAATGATTAAATTTGGCTTTCATTACATTTCCTTTCCCTTAAGGAAGCTTTGTCCTCAAATCTTAATTGAAGACAATGACTACGTGAACTATCACAATGTCTCTGATGTGGACATCTGTATGGGTTGTTACTGGCATGTTTTATCCCTGGTTCTATTTTGATTATGTGTTCAATTTTTATTTTTGTTGGGAGTGTCTTAGGTAACTCTTGAAACACCTTGCAATGTTTTCAAATTAGCTCTTGTGTCTCTGGTTGTTTGTCCATATCTCCTTCACTTGTTAGAATATCCATTTCTCTACATTGAAGTATGTACGTTGGTGCATATTTGCAACATAGATTTCCCATCTGATGTGCTGTAACCAGTTGTGTTGGAGGTGGTTGGAACCCATATAATTTTTGTGTTTTCCCAAACGCATGGAATTCAATAAAATGTTCTTGGTGATTTGCAGAGTATGTACCCAAGGTTTGTAACCATTCTATTCCTAATACTACGTCGATTCCTCCTAGTGGTACCACAAAGAAATCTGATTCTAAGTTATATTCTTGCATTTGTAACTTAACCTTGTGACATCTTCCCACATTGTCAATCTTCTTGCCAAATGCTATCATAACCATCATGTTAGGTACTAGACGAATAAATAGGTTAAATACTTTAGCAAGGTTGACATTAACAAAGTTATGGGTGTTGCCAGATTAGATGAGAACTGTGACGTTATTATTTTTTATATGACCTTTAAGCTTTAATGTTTGCGGTTGGGAGATTCCGGTAATAGCGGCTAACGCGATTTGTGGGGATTCGTCCTCGATTCTTGGGTGGTAGTCTTCTTGGCTATTTACATCGTTCCCAATTGGTTTATTGACTTCTAGCTCTGCTTCACAAGCATATAATATTTTTTGTAAGCATTTATGCTTAGGATCCCATTTGTCTCCACAGAACTTACATTTTCCTTCTTTTATTCTTTGAGCCTCTAAATTGGGCTTTGTTCCTTCCCTAAGTTGAGGCAGTGTATACGTTAGATTTACTGTGTATCCTAAATGGAGGGGGTTCTTTTTAGAGTTGTCTTGGTTCACATTTGTATGAACGAATTTGCTTTCAATAATCCTAGCTTTATGTCGTGCTTCCTCCATGGTAGAGATGTGTAACTCTAGTTCATCATGGATGTGTTGATTTAGATCATGTATGTAGGTCTATAGTCGTTGTTCATTGGCTAACTCTGGGACTTGAGTTGACAGCACTTCCCATTCACAGGTTTACTCTTCGACACTATTTTTGTTGTTGTAACCTTGTGACTTTGGCAAAGAAGTCTTTTTCTTCAACGCCTTGGAATATTTTGATGAGGTCGTTCCTTAAGCTAACCCAATTGTAAGAACATATTCTTGCAGTATTCTTCCACCATAAGTACAAGAGGCGGGAACAATGATGGCCCAGTTGGCAGATTGGATGTGGGGAAATGCAAATGGGATGGAGACGGAGAAAAGGATGCGTGGTTTGAGAGCATGCAGAGGTGGAAGAGGGAAGGAACGAGGAGGGGAGAATGGAGGAGTAGAGGTAGGTGGGTGGAAGCAAGTAGGAAGTTGGCTAGATATGGAGGCGCGGATGGAGGGTAAGGAGAGGGATGGAGCATGGAGTGGCGGGAGGAAGAGTGGACAGAATGGAGCAGTACGGCAATGGGGAGTCTGACATTGGAGAGGATGGTGGAGGTAGGCACACGAGGCTGAGGGAGGAGAAGAGAGGTGGAAGCTGGTGATGGAGGGCAGCGTGAGTGAGCGCGAGAAAGGTAGAGGTGGATGCAATGGAGGTGGGAGTGTGGAGGATGCAAGGTGGTGGGATGGTGTCGAGAGCTGAGAAACTCTGATACCAATGAAAACTTAAGAACGGAAGAGAAAATGTAATGTAATGTATATTTTATAAATGTAGAGATGAATTACATAATAGGTGCCCCGGTAATTTATACCGTAATTGGGGAAGAGAGGTGACTTTTCAAGTCACCTCTTAGTTTATTTACATTAATTAACCTAGGCTAATAATTAAATTTGGCTTTCACTACAATTGTTTTGGCCACTTGGGAGCGTATTTATTGTGCCATAGTTTTTCCCATGTTTCCTCCCCTTGGGATATCCATTTCCACCAGATTTTGGCTCCCATCACTTTGTTTATGTCTAAAGGGTCTCTGAGTCCTAAACCCCCAACTTCTTTGGGTTTGTAAATGGTCTGCCAATCAACCAATGGACACTTCCTGTGTCCTTCAGTCCCCGCCAGAGGAAAGTTATTTGAATATTTCTTATCTATTTTATCACCGATTTAGGGGCATCCAGAACCGAAAAGAGATACAAAGGCATTGCTTGTAGTACACAGTTTACTAGGGTGAGTCTACTTGGTAGATTAAGGTCTCTGAATGTCCATTGACTCAGATTATGCTTAATTTTATCCAGTAATTCCTTCCATGAAATTCGACTTATGGTGGATTCCTCTAACGATGCACCTAAATACTTAGAGGGTAGCACACCTTCCGAAAACTCCAAAATTCTGAGAATATTTCCTTTCGTGATTTTTTGAGTGTTAAAAAATTAGACCTGAGATTTATCCTTATTAATTTCTAGCCCACTTGCCTCGAGGAAGGTCTCAAGCCCCTCTTTTAGGCCGTGGGCCTCCTATATAGTAGAAGGTCCCATAAGTATAATATCATCCACAAACTGCTGATGTGTTTATGGTTCCAGTTCTGCACTAAGGAGGATCCCTCTGAGTCTGTTCTCATTGCGCAGATTCTTGAGAATTCTTCCCAATCCTTCAATGGCTATAATGAACAAGAAGGGTGATAGAGGGTCACCTTGATGAATCCCTCTTGATACTTGGAAGGGATGAGAGGGTGTCTCATTAACCAATATAGAGAAAAAGGATGATGAAACGAGCTTCATAACCCAGTTGATCCATTGATCGGAGAGACCAAAAGTCCAAAGGAGGCCTACCAAGAAATTCCAATTTAGTTTATCATAAGATTTCGATAGATCAAGTTTCAGAAGCATACCTAGTATTTTACTGAACTTTAACGAGTTGGTGGTTTCATGCACCAGAATGATTCCATCCAAAATTTGATGCCCCTCGACAAATCCTGCTTGTTCAGGTGAAATGAGGATAGGGAGCAGGGGTCAGAGCCTGTTAGCTATGACCTTTGAGATGATATTATATGTAACAATACACAAGGTGAAGAGTCTTAGTTTTCTAGAGTCCTCTGTTCCATTCTCTCTGGGGATGATCGTTAGGAAGGTTGCATTGAGAGATTTCAAAATGCTAGCTATGTTCCTTGAGTCTTCAACGAGTGCCCATACTTCCTCTTTCATCTAATCCTGGTAGGCATGAAGGAAGTTAGTAGTGAATCCATCGGGTCCTGGGGCTTTGTCATCAATCATTTGTTTGACATCTGCTTCAACTTCTTCCATCTCAATTGGTTTCATAAGTATGAAGTTGTGTTCTTCAGTTATAACCTTTGGAATATGCTGCATCACCTCTCTCTGAGCTTCAACTCGATCCCAATCCGGTTCTTGCAGGATATTGGCGAAAAAAGTATTCAGGGTATGTTCCAGATCCTCCTGAGTCTCAGCAATGGTCCCGTTCTCTTTTTTCATTCTCCCCATTTGATTTCAGTGACGATGTTGGATGGATGCTTTGTGGAAGAATCTTGTGTTACGCTCTCCCTCTTGGAGGCACTTAAATATGGATTTTTGTTTCGAGAATACTTCCTCTTGTTACTCTCTTAGGATGAATTCTTGGATCAAGATTTTTTCTTGCACTTGTATTTCCTCCAAGAAGCTGTTCTGCATGCCCCTTTGTTGTACCTCTTGGATCTTGTTGTCCAACTCCTTCTTTTCTTGAAAACTATTTCCAAAGGAATTACTATTCCATTTTTTGATTTTGTTTTCAGGAGTTTGAGATTTTTCTAAAAATCGTACATCCTAATTCCTCTAATGGGTGGAAGGTCCTCCCACCATTCTTTGAGTTTATCTGGGAAATCGGGCTTAAGGAGCCAAAATGTTTCAAAACGGAAAGGTCATCGAAGGTTCACTCCTATTCTTTCCCATTCCAAACTTAAAGGCTAATGATTTGATCTAGATGATGCAAGTACCATGAAATTCAGTTCTCCCCTTGACATCATAATGGACTGAGAAACCAAAAAGTGGTCTAGCTAACAAGATATTCCTATGTCTCCTATTCTCTTATTGTTCCAAGTATAGATACCGTTAGTCTTTCTAACATCAACCAGTTCTAGGTTTGCAATGACTTCATTAAAATAATCATTTATGGTATTTAACTTCCGTATCCCTCCTTTTGTTTTGTCAAGGTTCCTAAACAAGTTGAAGTCCCTACCTAGGATCCAAGGTCTTCCTCCCGTCTCCATTTTGAGCATGCTTAAAGATTCATAAAATTAAACTTATGCTCGGCTCGAGGAGGCCCGTAAATGTTGGTCATGATCCCATGAGTACTCATGAATAAAATATGGAAGGATTCAGAGAGGGAGAGTTGCATTGCCATGAAGTCAGAGAGGGACACCTCTCTTGGGTTCCATAATATCCTGATTTCCCCTGTCACCCCTTTAGCATCAACAACAATAGCTTCACTCCCCTGCCATAGTTTTTCCCCTATAATTTTAAGTTCATCTTCCGAGCACTTTGTTTCTTGTGAAAAAATGATACCCAGTTTTGGGTGATTCCATGAAGATGGGTAACACTTTTTGGCCAAATTTGGCGATGAAAACCTGATTTTTTACTCATGTGCTAGATAGAAGCCCTCAAAACACATATATGCCATGTGAATTTTGACTTGCAGTAAAAAAACAAATTGTAGAATATTATGTTGGCTTCATAGTGATATTTTTTAAAAAATATTCCGATGTCATTTAATGTGTGAATTTTTGCATTTAATGAACTGTGTGACCTTAAACATTTGAAGAAGCTAATAAGTGGCTCGTGTCCACGTAGAGTAATTCAATCTTGCATTAATAATTTAAAAAAAATAAATATATGAGCATGATCTACATAAAATGCAATGTGATGTGCATATTTTTTTGTTAATTTTTTTTCGCATTATACAATTATTTATTATTTTTCAAAAGTGATCACATTCGATTTCAGCATCGTTTTAAACACATATTTGTCCACGTAAAGGAATTTTTTGTATTTTTTCAAAAATTGAAAAACCAAAGATACCCTTTTGAAGAGGACACGTCGATATGTGATGTGGGAATTTTTAAGAATTTTTTGGATGTGTATTTTTAACTCTGCGGATTTTGCTTTGAGCTGCTTCGAAGTTGCAGTGTGGTTTTCTAAGTATAAGTTTTAGAAGTAATTAAAAAATAAATATCATA
>LPNX010832151.1:329777-341303 GCA_001517045.1 Pseudotsuga menziesii
GGCTGAGTCCCAACTTCGCTGGTTCTCTATGACGGTCTTCTTAAGGATTCTGATGAGGTTTTTATTTGAGGATTCAGCCAGGCCATTCCCTTGTGGATAATAGTTAGCAGAATAGTGTAACTTTATACCTTTCTCATGAGCAAAAATAGTAATCTTAATGGATGAAAAGTACTTAGCATTATCAAAAACTAAAGAGCTTGGAACCCCAAACCTGGTCATGATGTGATCTTGTAGAAAATTGATGACTTCGTCTTCGCTTACTTTGCGCAAGGGGACCGCTTCAACCCATCGGGTGAAATAATCGGTTGCTGTAAGAATATACTTGTGTAGCAGGGAGGAATTTGGCTTGATTTCTCCAATGACGTCTATTCCCCATTGCTCGAAAGGCTCTGTGATCATTACGGGCTTTAGAGGGGCTGCTGCTCTAGGTAGTCTTCCACCGCATCTTTGACAAGTATCACATTTTCTGACGTGCGCATGGGCATCTCTGAAAAGCGTTGGCCAATAGTAACCAGCCCTAAGGATTTTATGGGCTGTAGTGTCCCCTGAATAATGTCCACCGGCCGGTCCATCATGTAATTCAGTCATTACTTTCTCAGCGTCTGCCTTCTCCAAACATCTTAAAAGGACCCCATCATAATTTTTTCTGAATAGTATGCCTTCCACGAGTTGGTAGGAAGCTGAATTTAGACGTAAAGCTCTTCTCTGTTTGGAACTCCAATGTTCCGGCAATACCCCAGACTGTAGGTAATGTACAAGGTCTCTATACCAAGATTCGGGAGCTGTGAATAAAGGACAAACATCCGTTACCTGCAATTCAGCTTCCTTATTCCATGCTTGTTCTTCATTATTAATGCTTCCAGTCATCAACCTGCATAGCCCCTGACCTTTCACTATAGTGGCTGGTTTGAATTCTAAATCATATTCTTGAAGGGCTGTTACCCAATTTCCTCTTCTTTCTCCTAATTCCTTTTGAATGAGAAGGGATCTTACGGCTGGGTAAGGGACTATTACCTTGGTTCGATTCTTTAGTATATATGGTCTGAACTGCTTGACTGCTTTAAATACGGCATATTCCTGTTTGTCAATGGCTGGGTATTTTAACTCAGGCCCTTGTAGCCCAGTTCTCATAAAAGAGATTGGAAATTCGTCACCTCCCTCTTCCTTTTGCGTGAGTACAATGGCTAGTGAATCATCGGACGCAAAAGTATACATAATGAAGTCTTTGTCAAAATCTGGGCTTTTAAGAGAGGGCGCATGCGCAACAGCGGTCTTGATTTTGCTGAAAGCATTCTTTTCAGTCTCAGTCCATTTAAACTGTGCATTTTGCTTGACCATTTGTTGCAAGGGTTTGACAGTTTGGGCGAAATCAGGCACGAATCTCCTTACAAAGTTTATTGTTCCCATGAAGGATTGCATTCCCTTCTTGTTATGAGGCATGGGAATTTGTTCAATAGCCTTAATCCTTTTCGGGTCTATAGATACACCTCTTTTCGAAACTATGTGTCCCAGTAACTTGCCTTCAGTGACCGCAAACACGCATTTTTTTGGATTGAGGGAGATGCCATACTTCCTGCAGCGTTCAAAGATTTGTTTTAGATGAAAAGTGTGCTCCCCTCTTTTCTTCGAAAATATAGTGATGTCATCAAGGTAGACCACTACACTTCGCCCAATCAACCCGCGAAAAGCTATGTCCATAGCTCTCTGGAACGTCGCTCCGGCATTAATCAGGCCAAAGGGCATTCTTCTATATGCGAACGTTCCCCATTTAGTTCTGAAGGTCGTCTTCAATCTATCTCCCTCGGCCACCAACACTTGATTGTAGCCAGAGAAACCATCCAATAAGGAAAACATTTCAGAGCCAGAGACCATTTGTAGCAATTGCTCCATGGACGGTACCGGGTAATTGTCTTTGTCTGAGGCGCGATTTAGATTTCTGAAATCTACGCACAGCCTGATTTCTCCCGATTTTTTCCTGACAGGTACCAGGTTTGACACCCATTCAGAGTGTTTGACTTTGAAGATAATCCTAGCGTCCAGCAATTTCTTCACCTCGCTTTGAATCAAAGGCTCCAGCTTTGGGTGCATTCTCCTCAAAGGTTGCTGATACGGTTTGACGCCTGTTTTTATAGGAATGATATGTTTGATGATATTGGTGTCATAGGTCTTTAGATCAGCATATGTCCATGCGAAGACATCCTTGTACTGCTTAAACAAACTCAGGAACCTGTCTCTTTCCGCTGGTGAACAGCACTTGCCAAGGTTCACGAACTTGGGCTCTGCCTCGGTCCCTAAATTTATTAACTCGAACTGTAAAGTTGAGCTGTGTGTATTTACGTTAGCTGGTCTCCTAAATTTCTCATTCAAGTCGAACATTTTCTCCAGCGTCCTGACACCTTTGGGAATGAAATTATTATATTTCATTTCAGCTTGATGTTCCTCGTCGTCTATGATAGCTCCTTTAAAAGTTTCATCATTTGTCAAGCATTCGATTATCTGCTGATCATCATCAAATACTCGCAAGTTGGTGATCATGTCCGGCACGGAGGGCCTGAAAAGTAATTCAATAGAGCATTTATTATTAGTGGGCACCAGCCGGGCAGCTGATGTGGCTAAAAAATCAGCGGCTGCATTTTTTATCCTTGGGATTGAAATAATGTTAAATGCATGAAAACGTTTGAGTAATTCCCATACCTCGTTTTGATAGGCTTTCAAATGAGGAGAAACACAGTGTATTTGATTTTTTATTTGTTTCACAACTATTTCTGAGTCTCTGAAAACTTTTAAATTACAAACCTGTAGCTCAATGGCCTTCTTGAGTCCCTGCATCAATGCTTCATACTCAGCTGTATTGTTAGTACATTCAAACTCTAACCTACAGGACAAGAAGTGTTTATTTCTTTGCGGATCAATAAGGACGCAGCCGGCCCCTGATCCTTCTAGCGTTTTTGAGCCGTCAAAATATAAAGTCCAACAAGCATTGTCTAATGAACAAGAATCTACTCCTACAGCTAAATCTACTATTTTACAATCAAGCTCATCAGCCTAAGAAAAATGAAGGAGATCAGGCTGGGTGTTAGGTGTGCTGCTAGCCTCTTCCGCTTGATAATTCCCTGGTTCTAGTTCCAGAAATTAGTTTCCCAATATGGATTCAACTGGTACATTCTTTCCATCCAACTGAGTGACATTGTATTTCATATGAGGCTCTCTCAAAACCTTGATATGATTAGGACTTCCTTTGTATGGCAACCAAAGATGTGACCAATCTGTGGCGAAATACCCATTTAATTTAGCTGACCAATCTCTACTCAGGACCAAGCCGTACGCATCTGGTATGTCAGCCACCACAATGTTGATAACTTGGTACACTCTATCCTCGGATGCCAAGCGGATTAACACGTCTTCCATCTCGCCAACTACCTTGACGTCGGTTCTATCCAACTGCACCACTTTCCACGTGGTTGGATTAGGCTGCCCATTTATTTTCTTACAAACCGATATGGGCATGACATTGATCGACGCCCCTGAGTCCGCTAGACAATTGTGCACGTTATGATTAAAAATTTCAAAAGTTAAAAGGAAAGGTGGGTGTTTGATTTTAGACTTACCACCACTGCTGGCTTCCCCAATTTCTTCTTCTTACCGCGGCTGATTGTCAGTGGGAAACTTTTCTTCTGATGTTTCCAGCGCTTTCAACAATCTTTCTTTCTGCTGAGGTATTTTGCACATTTCGAACATCAGGACGTTTGCCTTTACCTTCTTTAAATCTTCAACGATGTCATATTCGATTAGTTGTCTAGTGGACTGGGGTTTCTTAGCGCTTACATTTTCTTCGCTTGGCTCAGGCAGTATTCTAAATTGCTTTGGATCCTGGATGGTAACGGTAAGTTCCGGGATCTGATTAGCCACGGATTTGCTTTGAAATTTCTTTTTAATATTTCTTTGCAGCCTTCGAATATTTGGCAGCAGAACACTATCATCACTAACTTCCCCTTTGCTCCTGGTGGTGACGTTAGCCTCCCTAACCTCTTTGCGTCCTTGATTGTTTTCTTCTTCCGCATCTAGTACAGAGACAGAGCTCCATAAAACCATAGTCTCTTCTTCTTGTTCTTCTGTAGATGTTGAAGCAACTTTTTCTTTCCTTTCATCCTCATCTTCTTCCGTCAATCTTGAATCCGGCATCTGATTCATGACCAATGTCATCGAATTTATCCATTGCGGACAGTTCTTTTCGGAATGGGGCTGTTGATGAAAAGTACAGAAGTTATCCATACCTATCTCTGTGAGGTTCATGGATGCAGTTCTCTGAGAAGGGGGAGGGGTCTGGTTGCTATCCTCCCTTTTCTTATAATATGGCCTAAAAAACTTTTGTGCTTCTTTTTCTTTCTCCAAATCTATGACCTTGTTAGACAGCTTCTGTACCATTTTGGCCATACCTTCGTAATCTGGTGTTTTCTCTTCTTTGGGCTTAGTAAAGAGCAGCGTTCTCCTTTTCTCCCCTGACTGTTCAGGGTAATCTTCAATGCTCTCCCTTTCTGCTTCCACTACTTCTGCTTCTTCATAAGTTTCCGTCAAAGNCCGGGTAATCTTCAATGCTCTCCCTCTCTGCTTCCACTAATTCTGCTTCTTCATAAGTTTCCGTCAAAGTGGGTTTGGCCCTACCTTTTGCGAACATGGCCAGGTCAGGACCTAGAGCTGATGTATAATACTCGATTAGGACCTTTTCCGAGGGTTTATCTGCATCAGAGAATTTTTTAATATAGGCTGTAAACCTTTGTGTAAAACTCTGCACTTTTTCTTTCTTTTCTTTTTTTAAAGCACAAAGTCCTTTCATCAGGGCAGCATGTGTCTTTTGGACTGCATACTTACTTCTAAACATTCTTTCGAAGGTGTTCCAATCTGGAATGGAATTGGCAGGCAAACCGAAATACCAAGAGGCAGCGGCTCCTTTAAGAGTGTGTGGGAAGAGTCTACAAACCACATCTTCATGCTCCCGTGCCCGTAATCCTTCTATAGCCAAATAAAAACTCTCCAAGTGGTCGTCTACCAATATCTTCTCATTGGGATCAAACTTAGGCAATAACTTTTCGAAGGCTTGAGGTAGGTCGTGCAAAGGCGCGGTCAGATTCAGAGGTGATCTGGCTTTCCATGCAGGCGGGGGGTTTGGAGGATTAGGTGGCTGGTTTGCGTTGGCTGCTGCCATTAGTCGAGGTGGAGAATGCGGAGGTGAGCCAACTGGGGTGTGAGTAGGAGAAATGTAAGGAGTCTCCGGGCCTTCTTGATTCAAAGGTAGTTCTACTTCTTGTAAGGCAGTCTCTACCAGTTCTTTCCAGTCTCCAACCAACACCGAGTCTTCTCTTAGAGGACGGTCTTTCCTCTTGTACTCTCTTCTAGGCAATTCAGGAATGACAGGCAATCCTCCAATCTTCTTTAAGTATGCCCTAGTATGACTTCTCAAATCGTTAACAATCTCGTTGCGGACAAGGTACAGATATTCTCTTTCTTCTTCCTCCGGAATTGAATTGCATGGTCCACTACTACCAGAACTGTAACCAGCGGAATGTTCTCGGGAAAATGGGTTTCCTCGGCCAGCCATGCACTGGCGGCCCTCCTTCTAGCGCCAAAACTGTTGAGGCCTGGAAATTCACAGGCGGCAACAGTAAGGGATTCTCCCCAATCAGCGTTCCCAACTAGCCCGCTGACTGTTTGGTATAGGGAATCCGTCCGGTTTGCGGTCCGGCCATCGTAGGTCAAAGTAACAAACAAAGGCTTTACCGGTTGCGGCCTGGCCCAGCGAGTTTTTGTATTTTGACTTAAAGGAATGATATGCATGTGCCTATTTAAATGCAGGCTGGTTTAAATGCAGGGGCGGTCACAAAGTGATGCGCAGGTTCTTACCTCTCGTCTTATGCTCACAAGCAAACAAACCAGATAACTATCTAAACTATCCCTAGGGAGCGAGGGTATCATCTTAACTGAGCAATACAAGATCTCATACGGTAAGGAAAATCACAGATAGCTGATGTTTTTTCTTACAGCACATGGAAACTAAAAAATATTCAAATAACCGGTTAGCCGATCATTTTATAACAACCATTATTGCTCATAGTGCAAATGCATCTCAGAAAAGACTGCAAAAATAATTAACAAGAACTTAGGTTCGAAACATCAAATATTCTTACAGCGCATGAAATACAGCTGAACACAAAATAGTTCTTCTTCAGCATTATTCATTGAATAGCATTGATACATTTCACTTCTTTACTCTTTCCAGCAGACCAAATTTGCAGTTCACTTCGCAAAACGAAATAGTTCCTCTTACAAGCCAACGATTACAAAAATTTTCTAAGGAAAAATCCCATCTTTCATCGAGCTTCCCATTATTTAAACTACCACCCATCCCCTCAATGCCTTTCTTCAATGTCTTTGACGATTCAGTTTCTTTCCTGGTCCTTTCACCTTCTCCATCATTTCCACAGGCGTTTATTTTCTGACAGTAACCGCTGAAAAGAAAATGTCCCGTCGGCGCCTCGGTCATTCGTTCTCGTTGTCCTTTCCAGCGCGATTCTCTGCTTTAGCGATTCATGAGATGATCTCTGCATACAAACTTGGTGCATTATCCATTGAATTTAGACATTAGGCATCCATAATTTTAAAAATATCATGATATATTCACAACGAGCTAGCCTAGTTCATCCGGGTGAGGAAACGAGGGGGCTCGGAACGGCGCGGAAAGGGTTAATCGACAGTCGGGCAGCTCTTAGATCGGACGAGACAAGGTTCTTACATCGGTTGGAAGAAGGCTCCAAGAGCCGCAACGGCGGAGGAGTGCCAAAAGAGGGGGAGCGGAAGCACGGGCGTCGTAGGTGATCGGGTGGTGGCGGGAAGTGGGTCGGAAGCTGGAAGGTTCGGTCACCCGCAACGGCGGACGGGACGCGAGTCGGTGGCGGGCAACGAGGTAAAGGAAAAGGTTTGGGTGGCAGTAAGTCAGATGTCAGGTGATAAGCGGATCGGGGGGGGAACTTCTACCTCCTGGCCGCAACGGCGGGTGAACCAAAACTAAAGCCAGCGATTTACACAGCGAATTGGGCGTCGGGTGAAAACTCAGTCGAGTGGAAGGTTTGGTCAGGGAGCCGCAACGGCGGGTGATGCGAGGCTCGGAAACTTCAGGAAGAGGCCCGATCCAAAGGGAAGAAATAACAGCGCTAAGGCTCAAATGAGGCCAAAAAACCAAAAAATGCTAGGGTGAACCTTCACATCTTGAAGGTGTTAAAACCGATCTCACGACCCACATGAACTGAACGCAACCAGCCAACAAGACGGACGCTCAAATTTAAAGCAAAGATACTCAAAGATGCCAAAATTTCAACCCTGGATTCAAGTAAATCAAGATCAGGAGGGGTCCCAGAATTTAAGTGAAAAACTGAAGTCGGGGAAAAGGTTGCGGCAGCAACAGAACCATCTAAGCTCTTCATTTTAGGGTTCAGGAAACCAGCATTATGATATACATTTAGACATGAACTCCTCCTTCTGTAAAAATGGATTCAAATCATAGAAGACAGCTCTGCAATGTCTAGGCTATTCAATGTAATAGAAAACTGTCAGTGAATATGGCTGTTTTACATCAGTATTTCACTTTAATCTTTGTGTATCAACCAATCTAGATTTTCAAGCCCTAAAACTCTCACTGCTTCAGATTTGCAAGCATAACATCAACCACAGGCTTATTAGACCAACTGGAGACTGATAGCATGAGAGGAGAGAAAAAACACCACTGTCTGCAGTATATTCACCCCAGCCAAAAAAATGCCATTCAAACCTGTATATAAAGGCCAACATGTTCTCCAAGCAATTGAACATGGTTCTCCAAGCAAGTGATTTCACAAATCATAACAATTTTCAACAGCTTTCAAACCACTTGAACAAACCAATAAAACATCTTCTGTGTAAAACATGAGCATAACAAATCAATCTATGAGTCCTCTCAATGCTATTTCCTGTAGATTCTGGTTTACACTGGCATTAGGTCATGAGAAGAATCCTTTCAATTGGCTCATTATAACCAATATGCATCACTATCAGAGTTTCGAATGTATTGGAGAACAAATCATAAACAATCTTCTTCAAACTATCATTAAAATTTCATAGGCTGAATACTTTTAAGCTTAAGACTACTTTGCTGCTCTGTTCATGCAAATTCCTTGTAATAGCTTCAGATATCTATTTCTATTGTGAAGGGTTTATTTTATGACCTATTCTATCATCTCCAGCAACCAATTTCTCCAGATAATCGTGCAGCAAGAAAAACCCAAAATGTTTTAGTTATAAGGGTTTGTATCGGAGTACCTACCAATTTCTCAACTGTCGTGGCTTAAAGCTTCGTTTTGGAGTATCAACGGTCTCTTCTTATGAGAACAGGTGTCTTCATATCATCTCCTTAACTGCAGGTGAGTGAATTAAGAATCCCTAATTCTCGTTGGCGTTAATAACACTGTCTTTTTTCCATAAAAACGAAATCTACCTTTCAAATAGTTTGATATGCTTCACGAGCACTCCTCTCCTATAATAATGCGTGTAGAAAGAGAACTTTGCCAGCTTTAGCCAAGATTTACTGCTGTTTGTCCAACTGATTCCGCATAATATGCAATGATGAGCCTGCTCTGCTTCGTGACTGATAACCAACTAAAATCGTGCTCAAACTGCAGTAAACATGTGTTAAAACACTCACACAAGGCGATTAGTCACTCACATACTGCAATTATGGTTGAAATCCGTTTGAAATTTGAATAAACAAAGGGCCGCGATATTCTTGTAGCGCGCCCTTTGTTAAAATTTTGTCTAGCGCTACAAGAATAGCTGCCATGCCAGATTTTCGCAGTTTTTCAACTTTCTGCTAATTTGTCGGAGGTTTTAAAAGTTGCTTGGTTTAAGAAACAAGTCTAACTGCTCTCTAAATACATTAATGAATCCATTTTTAATAATATGACCCTTCTTAACCCCTTTTGAAATATAAAAGACCAACAAAATCAAATAAAACTTATAAAGAGTGGACTCAAAAACTACGCAATCATCCATATAGCTCCTGAAGGGGACTAAAATTAAAACTTAAAACCAAAACCTTCACTGAGATAGATTGAAAACAAACCAAAAATGGAGAAAATAAACCAAAAATGGAGAAAAATTTTCTAACTTAACATCTGGCTCTAGCTGCGGGATGAAGTCCTCCCTGCGAGGCTTCAAGAACCTGTAGACCAGTGCCTTCTGTCCTTTATTTACCTAACTGCAAACTTCCATTGGGATATGGAGTCTTTATTCAACCTCACTCACACCGGTATGTACAATGAAGGGTGAGAATGATCTCATAAACTGTAGAAATGCTTGAGGAATCGCCCATTAACAGGGCTGAGCAATTCCTCACCTTCCAAGGACTGCAAGATAAATGTATTATTTTCCAACACTTTAGAAATCAGAAAAGGGCCAAACCAAATATTATCAAATTTGCCATGCTTACCTTTCTGTTCCTTTCTTGCATCCCATCTTAAAACCAACTCACCTTCTGAAAAAGTATGCTCTATAACTCTTTTGTCAAACCTATTTTTTACCTTAGCTCTGTACAGCTGAGCTTCTTTGTCCACCTTCTCTCTATGCTGCTGCAACTCTATCATTTCAAAGATCCTCCTTTGCATGTCATCTGGTTCCTCTTGAGAGTTTTGGAGGAATTTCATCACTGGAATTCCCAGCTGAACAGGAAACACCGCTTCTGTTCCATAAACCAGCTGAAAAAGAGAAGTGCCAATGGCCTGCTTAACAGTGATTCTATCTGCCCACAATGCATATTTCAGCATTGAATCCCAAGACCTTTTATTATGCTTCAGCATTTTCTTGATACTTTGAATGATATTCTTGTTAGATGATTCAGCTTGGCCATTTCCCTGAGGGTAATAGGGAGTTGAATGTTTCAAAACAATGCCATTTTTCTCACAGAAAGCCACCATTGCTTTGGATTTGAATGCTTTGGCATTATCAGTTATTAATATCTGTGGATAGCCAAATCTACTCAGGATATTGTCTTCAATGAACTCCATAATCACCTTATCTGTAGCATTCCTTGTAGGAATGGCTTCTACCCACTTTGTGAAGAAATCTGTGGTTGTCAGAATCCAATGATGCTGTCCGGAAGATGCTAGATTTATCTCTCCAATAAAATCCAGACCCCATTGCTGAAAAGGGGCATTGACTGCAATAGGCTTCAATGGCAAGGATAATAATTTCTGTTTACCTGCAAATTTTTGACAGGGTATGCAAGCTCTTACCTGCTGGTAAACATATGAGAAGAGGGAAGGCCAATAGTATCCAGCTCTCAAAATTTTGTAAGCTGTGGTTTTCCAATATTTATGCCCTCCACAAGCTCCTTCATGAGATTCTGAAATTACTTCCCCTATTTCAGCTTGATCTAAACACCTTAACAAGATACCTCCTGGGTCTTTCCAAAACAATTTATCTTCCAGCAAACAATATTTAGTAGCTTTCAGTTTCAGAGATCTGGTAGCCTTCCTATCTAAGTGTTCTGGGCATTGCAAAAGTAACAGGAAATAAACAATATCAGCATACCAATCTGAAGATGAATAAGAGTCCATGATCATTTCTTTCTCCAGCATTGCTTGCTTTCCTTCAGGTACTGATTCTTCTGCCATAACATGTAATCCTAGTGCTTGACAATTTGAGTCAGCCAGCAGTTTGGCCAATCCTTGTCCCTTGACCAGCTTTGTAGGTCTGATTTCCACCTCATACTCCATAATCTTGGCAATCCACTTTCCCCTCTTTCCTTCACTGTCAGGCTGAGTCAGAACATCTTTCACTGCTGCATTTGGAACAAATGAAATCACCTTTGAATGAAGAATATAAATTCTGAAAAATTTCAGAGCTTTCAGCAGAGCATAGGCTTGTTTTTCCAGAATGCTGTACTTCAGTTCAGAATCCCTAAGAATTTTACTGAAAAAGGCAATGGGCTGCTCTAGTCCTTCCTTGTTTTTCTGAAGTAATACGGCTGCAATTGTATCTGCTGAAGCAAAGGAAAAAGTAAGGAACTCCTTGGTGAAATCATGACTTACCAACACAGGTGCTTCAGTCAGAGCCACCTTGATTTTTTCAAAAGCTTCCTTTGCTTCAACAGTCCATCTAACTTCTTGGTCCTTCTTTAACATTGCTGTGATTTGTTTAATGGTCTCAGCAAAATTAGGAATAAACCACCGCAGAAAATTTATCTTGCCAATAAATGATTGCACATCCTTTTTGCTCCTGGGAAAACTAATCTTTAGTATTTCTTTGACTCTCTCAGGGTCAATTATAATGCCATCAGCAGACACCAAGTGACCCAACAGTTTGCCCTCTTGCACAACAAAATGAGATTTCTTGGGCTTTAAAGACAGTCCAAATTTTCTGCATTTCTGAAAATTTTGCCTCAAATGTTTTATGTGCTCATCATCAGACTGTGAGAATACAGTGATGTCATCTAGATAAATGACA
>LPNX010832151.1:341584-365271 GCA_001517045.1 Pseudotsuga menziesii
CTGACAAGTACAAGATTTGCAACCCAGGAAGAGTACCTGAGAGGAACTATTATCTTAGCATCCAGCAACTTCTTTATCTCTTTTTCAATTACTGGAAACAAGGCTGGATTAATTCTTCTCAATTTCTGTCGGAAAGGCTTAACATTGGGCTTCAAGGGAACCTTATGCTGAATGATTGCTGTGTCATAGGTTCTTAATTCTTCATAGGACCATGCAAATACATCCACATGTTCTTTCAAAATCTTGATATATCTGCTCCTTTGTTCAGCTGACAGAGATTTAGAAATTTTTACCATTCTTGGGTTTTCTGCAGTACCAATATTGCAGTCCATTACATTTTCTTCAGAAGATTGTACCACTGGCTTCGATGGAGTGTCATCTTTGGTAAAAATTCTTTCTAAAGGCACTAAACCTTTAGGGATAAAATTACTCTTCAACTCAATGATCTTATGACCTGCAATCTTACCTTCAGGAAACTCATTTTCAGCAAAAACATTTTCAGCAGACTCACTTTCAGCAGACTCATCATCTTGTTCTTCTCCTTCATCCTGATCAATTTGGGAATTGTAAAACTCATCTGTAAGCTCAAGGAATCTCTTAATTTCAATATCATCTTTGAAAACCCTCCAATGTTTTACATTGTCAGGGACACATGGTCTATATCTTACTTCTATTGGATATCTTAGCTGGGTAGTTTTTGGAATTCTGAAGTATGTAGCTGCTAGAGCTAATGAATCTGCAGTTTCATTGTGATTTCTGGGAATATGAGAGATGTTAAATGCTATGAAGTAATTTTATAACATATCTCATACCTCATTCCTGTAGATCTTCAACAAACCCTGCTTTACTTGATATTTGTTCTTCACCTGTTGAACAACTAATTCAGAGTCGCCAAATACAACAATTTGTTGAATGCCTAAGTCTTTTGCAGCCTTCAATCCCAGTAGCAGAACTTCATACTCAGCAGCATTGTTAGTAGTAACAAATTCCAATTTATACATGAGTTTCACTGTCTCCCCTCCAGATGAGCAAAACTCCAGCTCCAGCACCCTCTTTGCAAGAGGATCCATCAAAATACAGCTCCCATAATGCATCTTCTTCTTCTCTGCTGTGTTTTATGGGTGGATCTTTTTCCACTTGTAATAAACCACCTAAATTGTCTTCATCAGAAAAATTTAACATGCAAGTACCAAGATCTTTATCAACAAAGTACAATGGATGATTAGTGAGGTTTTTATCATCTGTGACAATGTAGGCAAACTGTAGTTCTCTGTAAAGTCTCCTATTTTCTCCACCAAAAAAAGGAATGGTGGCATATGAGAGATCCATCTGTAAGGTTCCTCCAACCTTCTTTGCCCAGAATCTTGAAAGAAGCATACCAAACTTGGGTGTGATGTCTGCTACAACAACATCCATTATCACACTCTTCATGGGAAGCTGAGTAAGGTTAACAACCATGTCTTTAATTACCCCTAGACACTTGACAGCTCGGGAGTCAAAGGCATATAAGTCATGGTAAGGTTTGGTGATACTGAGACCAAGGGATTCCATCACAGCTTTGGGCATTAAGTTATGGGATGCTCCAGAGTCTAATAGGCAATTGTGGACCATTTGATCATGGACAGTTAAGGTAACATAGAAGGGAGGAGAAGCTCCAGCTTCATTTTCTGTTTTCTCAGCTAGGGCAGATCCAATAAATATTTTTGGGATTTCTTCTTGCAAATTTACAGTATCAGAAACAGGTTGACCACCAGCAGCAGGCTGACCACTAGCAGAATTCATAACCTTTAAAACTGTTTGTTTATAAGATGGATTCTTTATAAGTTCAGTCAATGGAACATAAATTTTCAATTTTCCTAATTCAGTTTCCAAATTGAAATTCTGAGCTGACCTGTTTACCTCTTCAATTTCAGCATTCTTCTTGGACTTTTCTATAGGCTGCTTCTTCTCTATGACAGGATCAGCAACTTGTTTATCAGGAACATTTGCAGCTGGAACATTTGCAGCAGGTACAACAACTTTCTTCTTGGGATCTTGGACTACTTGTTTCGGACCAGATCTGAGATTAATGGTCTTTTTAATTCCATTATGATTAGCAGCAACATTTATAGCATTTTTCTCCAACTCTAAATCATCTTCAACTTCATACAAATCAGCATCATAGTATTCAGAATTTAGGAAATCTTCTTCAGTAACAAAACCTGTGGATAAACCATCTCCAAAGTGATTCATGTCTTGGTCAGTTTCAGTCTCCTCAAAGAGGAGCTGTTCATCAACCTCTTCTTCATCAGCTAAATTATTCTGAAAAGGTGGGGGCACTTTTTGCTCTTCATTCTCTCTCCTTTCCTGCTGAATGTCATTATTTCTTCGCTCCCTTGGCATGAATCTAGGAGCAAACTGCCTCCTGAACTGATTTGGATTATTTGGATTTCTCTGAGCTTCTGGGGCAGCTTTGGCAGAATTCTTTTCAAGTTCTAATTTTTTCAGCTTGGTAGTGAGAACATTCACAAGTTTAGCCATTTCATCTATTTTGGCTTCAGCAGACTGAGGTGCAGCACTTGTTGAAACAACCTCCTTCTTTCCTTTTCTTTCATATAACTGTTGAGGTGTTTCTTTTTTAAGTTTATTTGAAGCCAGTAAGTTTGACTCCACCTCCAATGCTGCATCTTACATGTTCAACAAAGAGACAGCTCTTCTTTCTCTGAGTAATAATGAAAATTCATGGTCAAATGCATTTGCATAAGTCAGTTTGGCTGATGTTTTAGTAGGTTTGATCTCTGCTGGAATCCTACTATACATCTTATTAAATATTTTTGAGAAATCAGCAACAGTTTCATCCTTCTTTCTTCTAAGAGAACCAAACTCAGTGATATATTAAGTGTGGTCCTTGGTGTCTCCCCACTGCCTCAGGAAAAGGTCACGGAGTTCTTCAATGATTGTAATGGAGTTGGCAGGCAACTCCCTGAACCATTTTCTCACATCCCCATCTAAGCTCTGCACAAATACTCTCATCCATACATCTTTAATTTCAATGTTCTGATTGTCTACATAACTCAGGAAAGCCTCCCAATGTTCTTCTGCAGTTGTTTCACCTTGTCCATTGAATCTAGGCATATATTTCTGATAATCATGAATAGGCAAGGCATGTAAAGGCTAGGGTAATGCTAATGGTGCATACCTAGCAGCTATCATTCTGTCCATCATATCCATGGGTGGATTTTGGCTTGCCATTGTGGACTGAGGTTTAGATTGAGGTTTTGAAGAGGAAGAAACTTGACTGGTACTTGCTTGGAATGGATTTTTTCCTATTTTCAGCTGAAAGAGTGGGATTTTTCCATAAGAAGTATTCTTACCTTTCAAAAAGGTTTCTGGATTGGTAAAAACTTGAAAAGTATTTTCAGGTATGGTAGGTTTTAACCAAGGTGAGTTTTCAGCTGTGTCTAATGAATCACCCAACTGGTGAGGATCACAAGAAGCTGGAAAATATTGGGACCTTCTGAGCTTTCTTGCTGTTTTTATAATCTTTTCAGGGTCTGTCACACCCCGTAGCAAGGGAGATGTAGGTCTGCTCCTGGTTCCAATACTTCTAGAAGCCAGTGTGTCCAAATTTGGTGAAAATAGCCTTCAAAAGATGCTGGTTTAAGTCCACCTCTTAAACCAGGAAAATGATAAGTATCCCAGGGAAGATTTGCTTCAGCTTCGTCCCCGACAACGGCGCCAAATATGTTTGTGTCAAAAATTGTTACTAAGGCTAGGGTAACAAGCCAACACAATCTCAAGAGAAAAAACTCAATTCAAACTAGGATTTAGGGTTTTGTTTATGTGTTTTTGGTTGTAAGCTTCAAGATCATACAGGGAATACATTTAGAGTAAAAGCAACAACTAAATCATAGACATAAACTGATAAAGATGCCCAACATATCACAAAAATCCAACAAAGAGACTATGCTGTGGTTCATACATTAAAATATAAGCATTACCAGAAAAAGACATCAACTAGCAATGAAATTACCATTTAAGAAGCAAAACATGCTCAATAACAAAGTCAACATAGACAAAATGTGGGGGAAAGAGTCATATATCACATTATTTCATCAGAAAATGTATATAAGAGTTACAGTACCTATCTCTGAACAAGTCTGATAGTACAAGCAGCTAGCAGACCTCCTGATGCTCCCAAAATCCAGAACCCTAACAATGTCTTGCTATCTCATCTAAATAGGAAAGTTCTTCCAAAATCAGTTAGGTTTTACCCTCTAACTACCTCCATCGAGTCACTAGGTAGGTAAAGTAAAAAGTGACTTTTACAAAATTACAAATGCTAAAAATAGCAAATGCTTAACAAAAAAATAATGTTTATCTAAAATAACCACTAACTAATAACTGCTTCATATCTCCTTCGCTGCCTCAACAAGGAGGTCAATGCCATCTAGCCTTTGAGGTTGTCTTTTGGTCTTCTTTTTCTCCTGCTCCAGCTTGATCATCTTTTGAGTGAGCTTTCTGTTCTCTTGCTGCAGATTCTTTATTGTGCCTTCTAATTCTGAACAGTGTTTGTCAGTCATCCTTTTTCTTTTAAGAACCTCCTTAGATACCTCTGCTACTTCTTGGAAATGACCTTTAACATCCAGCAATTCTTCTACAAGCCCTTGATTAACTTTGAATAATCCATCATTAGTTTCTTGCAGGTGTTTCATGTGTTTCCTATATTTCTGAATACTTTCTTGTACATCCTCTTCATCAAAATTTGGGATCTCTGATATACTTTCTTCTTTCATTAAAAATTCTGTGTAATCTGCAGAATCACCAGGACCCTCCAAAATGCCTGCTTCTCTGAGTATCTGTTCATCTTCATCCTCCCAATCGTGACTTTCAAAAGGACAGATTCTAGCTTCTTCATCTTGTAGCTGTTTTGAAAGTTTATTCCTTATCTCCAGCACTACTTCAGATAAATTAATCTTGGACTGTTGAATCTCTCTTGCTAACTGTAATCGTTTTGTGTTTGTAGGTTGAGAAAAAAGAAGAAGGCTTGGCAATTGACTTTCCCTTGCCTCTGCTGCCCTATTTAACAATTTCTGTTTCTTCATTAGAAGAAGAATCAATCACAACAGCTTCTTGTCTAGCATTCAACTTGGGATTAAGTAATTTTTTCATGTTCCATCTCAACTTATTAGTTGGCCTAGTTTTAGGCCTTCTGTATGAAGCTACATTCTTCCTTTTCTTTTTCTTAGATTTGGCTGATTTTACCCTTGAGGTAGGAAAGTCTCCACATGCTTTTGTACTTGGCTCTGTCTCAACAATCTGCTGTTCATCCTCCAATAAATAACCTTCATCTTCAGATAATATGGTAAGAGGGATCCTTTGTTTAGTTTGTAATTCCTCTTCAGGAGTAGCAAATCTCTCTTTATCAATAGTCCTAGCTTGCTCAAAATGTGCTGCTGGTGGTAATTTCAAACAAGGCTGCACTTCTTCTCCTGCAAACAATGAGTACTTGTTTTTAATAGAATTGGAAACCACTTTGAGCTGACTGTCAGTCTTTACCTGTCCTGCTACCTGCTCTGTCACCTTCTTGGCTTTATCATCATCTTCACTTGTAGATTTGACTAAGTGGCTTAACTTTTTCATCATTACCTTCCCCTTATCAGTCTGCCTCTTAGGCTGCTGATCTTCTTTTTTATGATGAACATCTGACCAGAACAAAAAGAAATCACAAGTCCTTCCCTCATGTTGCAACACTGTGGTGATGATCAGTTTGATGAGACCATGGTGAAAAAGTGACTGGGAGGTGTGATCATCATGTTGCTTTATCTTGCTTGACATCTTCTGCAGTCTTTTTAAGAAAAATAAGGGAAGATTCATTTTAGAAACTCCTACTATGTGCTGAAGGAACCTGAAATGATATTTAAATACAAATGAATATCTGCCCTCACAGGTTACATAACTCTGAAGTATCCTTATGGGCTCAATCCACTCCTTCCTAAAATTTTGAATGAGGATACCCTTGTTCCAGTCAGGAGCCACATTAGGCAACAAGTACCTTTGGGGTTCAAACTCAAAAGGCAATTTTTTAAACGAATGCTCACCCTCATTGCTGATCTCAGTAGCTTCTGCAATTAATTCCACAGTCAGCTTGAATTTCAAAGCATCCATCATGACCATATCATCTTTGAGTCCCTGAGAAAACTTGCAGGACACCTGAGAATTGAAACCATCTATCTTCTTAAAAAACTTCAACCAATGTGCCTACTGGAACAATTCTGCACAGTCAGGAAGCTTCTGAATCCAGGTTAGGTCAGTGGGCTCAGGCCTGTTGACCTTACCACTTTTGCCACTTTTCCCCATATTCTTCTTTCAGTAAACAGAAATAGTCTGGATTTAGGTTTCAAAAATGTTTTGTAAACTGGTTTCTTGTGCTTTGAGCTCCTTCACAATCTGCTATACACTCTTGAACAAGCACAGTTTGTTCGAAAGATGAAGTAAAGCTTTCCAACAGGAGATCAAATTCACCTGCCCCTAAGCTTCAATGTTCCTTTGTTATAATAGTACAAAATAGGTCTGAACATGGGTAAGCTGTGAGAGTAGATTAGTTTGTAAATAAAACAGTCATAAGAGCACCATAACACTGCTCATTCTTCAAAGTGCACCATCAAACATAATATCAAACTGTTTTAGACTATGAACCGTCTAAGCTCTTCATTTTAGGGTTCAGGAAACCAGCATTATGATATACATTCAGACATGAACTCCTCCTTCTGTAAAAACTGATTCAAATCATAGAAGACAGCTCTGCAATGTCTAGGCTATTCAATGTAATAGAAAACTGTCAGTGAATATGGCTGTTTTACATCAGTATTTCACTTTAATCTTTGTGTATCAACCAATCTAGATTTTCAAGCCCTAAAACTCTCACTGCTTCAGAATTGCAAGCATAACATCAACCACAGGCTTATTAGACCAACTGGAGACTGATAGCATGAGAGGAGAGAAAAAACACCACTGTCTGCAGTATATTCACCCCAGCCAAAAATCTGCCATTCAAACCTGTATATAAAGGCCAACATGTTCTCCAAGCATTTGAACATGGTTCTCCAAGCAAGTGATTTCACAAATCATAACAATTTTCAACAGCTTTCAAACCACTTGAACAAACCAATAAAACATCTTCTGTGTAAAACATGAGCATAACAAATCAATCTATGAGTCCTCTCAATGCTATTTCCTGTAGATTCTGGTTTACACTGGCATTAGGTCATGAGAAGAATCCTTTCAATTGGCTCATTATAACCAATATGCATCACTATTAGAGTTTCGAATGTATTGGAGAACAAATCATAAACAATCTTCTTCAAACTGTCATTAAAATTTCACAGGCTGAATACTTTTAAGCTTAAGACTACTTTGCTGCTCTGTTCATGCAAATTCCTTGTAATAGCTTCAGATATCTATTTCTGTGGTGAAGGGTTTATTTTATGACCTATTCTATCATCTCCAGCAACCAATTTCTCCAGATAATCGTGCAGCAAGAAAAACCCAAAAATTTTTAGTTATAAGGGTTTGTATCGGAGTACCTACCAATTTCTCAACTGTCGTGGATTAAAGCTTCATTTTGGAGTATCAACGGTCTCTTCTTATGAGACTAGGTGTATTCATATCATCTCCTTAACTGCAGGTGAGTGAATTAAGCAGCCCTAATTCTCGCTGGCGTTAATAACACTGTCTTTTTTCCATAAAAACGAAATCTACCTTTCAAACAGTTTGATATGCTTCACGAGCACTCCTCTCCTATAATAATGCGTGTAGAAAGAGAACTTTGCCAGCTTTAGCCGAGATTTACTGCTGTTTGTCCAACTGATTCCGCATAATATGCAATGATGAGCCTGCTCTGCTTCGTGACTGATAACCAACTCAAATCGTGCTTAAACTGCAGTAAACACGTGTTAAAACACTCATGTAAGGCGATTAGTCACTCACATGCTACAATTATGATTGAAATCCATTTGAAATTTGAATAAACAAAGGGCCGCGATATTCTTGTAGCGCGCCCTTTGTTAAAATTTTGTCTAGCGCTACAAGAATAGCTGCCATGCCATATTTTCGCAGTTTTTCAACTTTCTGCTAATTTGTCAGAGGTTTTAAAAGTTGCTTGGTTTAAGAAACAAGTCTAACTACTCTCTAAATACATTAATGAATCCATTTTTAATAATATGACCCTTTTTAACCCCTTTTGAAATATAAAAGACCAACAAAATCAAATAAAACTTATAAAGAGTGGACTCAAAAACTATGCAATCATCCATATAGCTCCTGAAGGGGACTAAAATTAAAACTTAAAACCAAAACCTTCACTGAGATAGATTGAAAACAAACCAAAAATGGAGAAAAATTTTCTGACTTAACACCATCTTTGGTACAAGAAAAAATGTGGCAAAACTGTTTTTTGTTGATCCATTCCATCAATTATCAAACCCAAATACTCATGTGCAACATCATAACACTTCTTGCGATGTTTGTATAACTTTTTTCATTCCACTAATTGTTTATTGCGATGTGCTTGAATTTCTTTGATAACCAAATCTACAAATAAAATAAAAATAAAACATTTATGAGTTTTTATAATTGATATTATCCAAGAAAATAAAGTTTTTAGAGACACCTCTTTCTATCCCTTCTTTGTTTAAGAGAAGCACATATACTGCAAGTCCCCATCCTTGATCACTTAGGAATACGAACATTGTTGAACTCTATTTTCCATAGTTTTGTAAAATATGCATATCTCATGAAACAATTATTTCCTTTGGCCTCTTGAACAAATTCCTTGTATAAGTTGTAGATTTCCTTCCTTGAGAAATTATCTCGAATGTCTATGGTTTCTCTATCTGGAAAACTCTCTCCATGCTTACAAAATAAGTCATGCATCCATGATATTGAAATTTTTATTATTGGCCCAATAGCTCGTGCATAATATTCTTTAGAATAAAAAGTGGGATCCTTTTCTATCCTTGTCTAGATTCTTGATAGTCAAATATTATCAATTGCGTGAATTATTTTGAATCCCCTTCTGCAAACAAAAATACTTCCAATGCGATACTCATAACTTACCTTTGTGGAATCCATGCACCGCACTAAATATGAATTTCACATATTTTTCTTCATTGATAGATATGCTAGAAATTTCTCCAAGGAACAATTGTAGTGCATCTAAACTTCAAACAATGTTTTTTCAACACACTTGAAATAAAAATCAATAGTATAACTTGGACTCTTGAGCAAATAATTTTTAAACGAGCCTTGTATAACTAGAATGACTTGGATTGATATAATATGGTATAGTCCTACATTTAATCTTGCTCATTGGTACAATTTTACTTTTTGTTTCATTTACAATTGCATCATCATCATTTGAATGAGTGTCCTCATCACTATGAGGAATATCATCTCTCTAATTGAAATTATCATCTCCAAATTTAGTAGGAGATTGATTATCCTCATCAATATCATGTTGATCTCTTGAGGTTAAATCATCATCGTCAACAATATTGGTATCTTCACCACTGTCAGGTTCATCCTCACCAGAATCATCATCTGTCTCATTAAAATCTTCGCTTGGAGGAAAATAATTATTGGTTCCATCAAAATCATTGATTGGAGGAAATCCTCTTCACCATTATTATTTCCTTCATCCTCACCAAAATCATCATATGTCCCATTAAAATCCTCTCTTGGAGTAAAATCATCATCGGTTTCCTCAAATTCGTCGCTTGGAGGAAAATCATCTTCAACATTATTATTTCCTTCACCCCTGCCAAAATTATCATTCGTCCCATCAAAATAGTTGCTAAGAGTAAAATCATCATCGGTGCCATCAAAATCCTCACTTGGAGGAAAATTGTCTTCGTCATTATTGGCGCCTTCATCCTCACGAAAACCATCATTTGTCCCGTTAAAATTGTCACTTGGAGGAAATCATCATTGGTGCCATCAAAATCTTCGGTTGGAGGAAAATCCTCATTAGGTCCATTGTTGTTTCCTTCATCCTCACCAAAATCATCTTATGTCCTATTAAAATCCTTGCTTGGAGGAAAATCAGGATTGATGCCATCAAAAAGCATTATCAGTCCCATTGAAATCCTCACTTAGAGGAAAATAATCAGTAGTGCCAATAAAATCCCCGCTTGGAGGAAAATCATATACGCCCCTGTTGATTTCTTCTACATCTCTTTCTAAAAAGACTAGTGGGGTATAATTGTAAAGTGCAAACTAACTTACTATAACTATATGAGGAAGTATTCATTTTGGCTTCAACCAACAACAATATTGAATAATAAATTGGATAATGTAATTTTTTATGAAAAAAGATTGGACAAAGCACTAAATTATGATATTTAATAGTACAGTGTGATATTTTGTACTATGTTTCATACATCATGTCTTACGTCATCCTTTGAAATATCTCGATCCATGTCCATTGCCTCCTTTGCTTCCTATACAATAATAGGACACAAGATTTAGTCTAAATTTTGATAAATAGAGAGAAGTAATACTAGGCACTAGAGAACAAATTTTTAACATGCCCTTGAACTCTAAATTCATAAGCACTTTTAACTCTAAATGTCTTGGCATGACATGTTTATGTCATTTTTATATAATTTCATAAATGTATCATTTAGAACACCACATACGTTTTTTTTTCTAAACAATTGAGGAGATGAAATTAAGAGTGATGTCAAGTTGGGGGGGGGGGTTACATATTGTTAACACTATATTTGAAATTGTGGATTGCTTAATTGAAGGCTTTGGAAATTACCGTATCTAAAATTTTTGAGGAAGTTCTCTTTAGATTAATGGGTTAGCATGATATTTCATCATGGGTCGTTGGATGAAGAAAGGGAACTGATCTACGGTGGTGGATCATTCCACTGTTTGAAACATGGCAGAGAAATTGAAATGTTCTCATTAGCGGAATGGAGGTAAGAGGTGTCAAATATCGACGGCTCAGATTAAAGTGGCTATAGATCAATGGTGGAAAGAAATTATGCAGATCGGAGATGAAAGGAAAAACTAAGTCTTTGGATTTGCAGAATCCGTTAAATAGGTGCAAATTTGAAGGGTTGAGATTGATATAAAGTAATAACAATGGCACTGGAGCATTTCGTAGATTGAACTAGCATGGAGAAATTCAAGATTAAAATCTGCGGAAATTGGTAGGGGTCACGTTGATCAACGGTTGTGATAGTGGTTGGGTTTTGATCGACAACTAATGTGCATTCCGTAAACAGAATTTGCTTGATTGATCAGGTTTGAAATGATTAGCAGAATGTTAAATCTTTTCAGAATTTGACGGTTTTGATGAAGGTAGATTGCAGATCAATGGTTGATATTGATTCCGCCGTATCAAGTTGTGTAGGGTGATAATGTTGAGTCTTGGTATTGAGATCTTGCGCATGAGCGGCTTATATTTGAAATAAAAAGAAATCTATGGTATAGAATACAGGAGACACACAATGGTTATGAAACATAAAAAAATATAAAAACACCTACATGGAGTTCAAAGGTTTGTTTTTCTGAGCATTGGAATTGACGATAACCCTGACTGTGTGCAAAGTGCCACTGTGGACGAATCAGAACACTGTGCTAATTAACAAGGTAGGCATCCTGAAACTTTCCAAATATTTCTTAAAATGGATGAAATAGAAGTGGTAGAAGTGGTAGATAGTGAAAAGTTAGGGGTTTCCTGTCAGAAGGTTGAGGAAAGCTTCGAAGACAAAAATGTTGAAGTTTTTGATACCATTTTACTAAATGAAACAATTGAGATGGATAAAAATAAATTGAAAATTATTAAGGCCGAGGGTAGTGACACGCGTGGTTTTTTCAGGTCTTTCTTTTATTTTTTCTCTGTTGACCAGACCCCCAATTGCCCTGAATTTGTCAAGTGGTGTGAGAATAACTGTTCTGCAGTTGAAGAAGTCGTCATGGATGAACCTAAGTCTAGGATCCTTTTCCCTATTCATGCCTCTGTTATCCACAAAACCATATCTGTCCTAGATGGTTTTGTTCATTTATCCCAGGAGTACAAAGAAGAAAACATCATACAATTCTTCTAAGAGTCTGCAGCCAAGAGTAAGGAAATCTTTTTGAAGTCATGTTCAAAGCCTGATAGTGAGATTATACATTTACCTTACCCTTGAATTGGTTTTTTTTAATGAAGAAACCAAGTCATGTATAACTTTAGCCAGTCAATTTTTTGGGGTTAGACACTAATGGTTATGTTACAGAGTCAGTATTGAGTCTTTTGCTTATCTTAAGTACTTGCCCAATTGAGTCTGAACTTCTAGGTCAGTATTTCTAGTCCTTTTGCCTTAAGTTTGATCAGTTCCTAGCTGAGAACATTCATTCTCAGTTGGTCAACTTTCACAGTACCATAGTTTTCAAATTCCAGTCCTTTTTGCTGAAGATGTTCTTATCACATAATGAAGATAACCTATAGCTTCCTGAGTTGGTAATCCCTGATGAAATGACCCAAGATTATTGCAAGGTCATGAATTTTTTTATGGCAGAAATATACAACATTTTCTTCCAGGAAATATTGTCCAGGGTATTGTAAGAGATGAAAGAAACATTGCAACTTTTCCCTAGTAAAAGGATAGGAGACTGGTTCCTTTCAGAGTCTGAAACAATTATAAGGTTATATGGATTTGTGCACCAGCCTTATATTCTTCTAGCTTTTTTGACAACTAGAATATTTTCTTTGGAATTTATTAGACAAAGGCTTATAGTTGAGGAAGAACACATCTTAAGCTTTAAGAAGAGTCCAGATATTAAATTCCCTTGGGTGGAAGGGCCATATGTTGTCAAAAGTAGAGTTTCTCTACCAATTATTGATAATCCGCTCAAAAGCATGGGGTTTTCTTTGAGAGCTGCTATCAACTATGATCCACACTAGGTAATCTCTAAAATAAGACATGCAAACAAAAATAATCCTTTTGAACATGATGAATTAGCTAGACTCAGAGAGGCAGCTAATTGGGAATATTATCCTAACAATTCCCTAGATAATATCAATATGGAACCATACTCTGTCTCACCCATTCCTAGAAATAATTATTCCCCAATGGATCTTTCTAACATAGTTACAATTGCTGGCAATATTTCATCATTAAAAAGTTTTTCAGGAAATTCAAAGAAGAGAGAACATTCAGGTTTCATGGACACTAAAGAAGAAGACACTGCTAGTACACCAACGATGTAGAAAATTGGACAAGAGGGACAAATGGTATCGGTGAAGAAGAGCAGTGTGAAAGGTAAACCAAAGCATGAAAAATCCAGAGCAACTGGGCTGGAGCTTCAGGAATATGTATTTGATGGAGTAACCCCAAATACATATACATCAAAAGAGGAGTGGTTGAATACCTACAGGGAAGTGGCTGATAAAACCTTTGATGAAACACTAAAATTATACGAGGAAGTGAGACAATTGCCAAAGCCATATGTAACTTTAAAAATTGTAAGGGATCATGCCAAAGATACCTTGAGTTTGGACATGACTGTTGGTAATAAGGTATCAGAGGTGAATGTGAACTTAGAGAATATCCCTACCAAAGATATGATACACCTTCACAGAGAAACAGGTGATATCATAAATAAAACATTGCTTAAATCTACATTACATGTGTCTAAACTGGAGTCCAACAAAATGAAAGTTCAGGTTCTCTTATGGAAAGAAAGAGTTGAGAACAAGGCCCTTCAAATCAAAATTAAAAAATTGCAGGAGGAATTATTGAAGGTTGATGGGCAGTCAGGAAAATGAGCAGTGGCTCAAAATTTGTTTGATGAAAAAGAGAAAGAAGTTCAAGTGCTAAAGAAGAAATTGAAAATTCCTTCCACTCAGAAGGAAAATGAAGCATTGAGTACTGAATTGATTGATTGTAAATACAAGCTATAAAAGCTTGAAGAAAAAGAAAAACATTGGGAAAGGGATGCTAAGCTTCTGATAGAAAATGAGAAGGACCTAAGAACTAAGCTGGAAACAAGAGAAAAAGAATTACAGGAAAAATGTGAAGAAGTTAAAAATCAAATTACTGTTCCCTCTGTAGAAACAGATGCAACTTCTCTTTCTAAAGCAATGTCTCAGGTAAAGCTGAAATATGTAGAACTAACAGGGTGAAAGCAACAGAACAAGAATATAGAAGAGATAAATTTGAAAAGAGAACAAGAGAAGAAGAAAGTAGAGGAAAAATGTCAAGAACTAATAAATTAGAATACGAAGTTAACAAAGTAGGTGGTTGGCTAAATAGCCTTGCAAGGGGCCAGACATATGATTTGGGATAAGATTATTCTAGAAGCTAATAAGTTTAGAACATATTTAGATTATATTGCAGATCAAGAGAGTGCTCTGAAATATGCCAGACAAAATATTTTGATAGTAAAACAAGGATTAAATAAGAAGCAAATGGAAGTAGCTCAGAATGCTATCAACTTTTTAAGTACCTTATCAGAAGATCAAGTCAGAAGGTTTGATATCCAAGACAAAATTGTTGTTATCTCTTGGTCTGGAAAGGTGATTTGAAAGTACAGAATATTGGATACTGTACAGGGTAAATTTGATATTATAAGTCATAAAGTCAAAGAAGTGATTAAGTTATTTACTCCATTGGTAAGAAGGGGAATTCCTTTCTTCTGGGAGGAAAAAGGACCATTATTGTCTCAAAAGGAATATCTGGATAAATTGGTCCAATTGCAGGTCAGATCAAAGTAAGTTTGAAGATATGCAGCAGGCTTTGTCTGGAAGAAATGGGTTTGATAAATTGGTTGGAGAGTTCAAGTTATTATTTGATTTTAAAGTACTGTGTGCCAAGGTGCCTAATTTTTCATATGCAGACAACATGGATCTCAGAGTTCTGGCACATGAAATTGTTGTTGCAGATTTTCCTAATACTGAACATTGGAGAGCAGTTCAACAATATGGATCAACAAAATATAAGTTACCACCATGAAGACATTAAGGAAGACAATGCAAAAGGAGTTTCAACGAAAGATATATTTTATGATAAAATATTATTTTTAAATTAATTAGTTAAGAAATTTTATTATCTCAGAACTATTTTGTAATAGATAAGTGCTCTGACACATGTAATAAATAGTTGAAACCATTAGACAGTTGGTTTTATTGGTCAGATCGATGAGCAATTGTACAAGTCTTCATACATTTGATGAAGCAAGGGTTGGAACCCATGCTATTTTGGAGATTTGTGTATTCAAAGATTTCTTTCATAAAATTACAGAGATGAAAGTTGGCGTCTTTCAGAGATTCATGTACTATTTCATATTGCAGTCTGTAATTTCCCTTCTTATGTGAATGTTTTTCCAGTTTTATCTTTCCATTATATTTTCCTTCATGTTTAAAATGAGAGTATAACAGTTTGGAATTCATATTGACTATGCTCTAACTATTGTTTTCAGATCTCCACCAAACCTTTCTTCTAAAGTTGATACAGAATTCATTTTTACAATGCTCTATGTTAATGGTTTGTTCATGTTCTTCCTTTTTGACCATGCAGTCAAATTTTGATTGTGACTAAGTAGTTACCTTGCCTTTTTTTTCCATGCAAAAGATCTGTTTATCTATATTCATATCTATAACACCCCGGTTTTGACCCCATTTGCATTTAATAAAATGATGTAAATAATCATGGTGTGGAGCTAGGAAAAGCCCCACCATTGATTTAGTGTTATGCTTCGACAATTAAGGTTGGGACGGTGATATTTTATGCCAGCTGAACATTAAAAGTTGGACAGTATGTTAAAATTGCAATATTATTTAAAAACCTATAGCCATCTATGTCAACGCAACTAAATGAGATGGGGGCATGATTTTACTAAGGATAAAACAGTGGGGGATTGGAAGAGTGGGGTAGAGATTCGAAATGGGCAGAGCACCATTTTTTGGAAAAACGTTTTTAAATTTTCTTGAGAAAGAAAACACAAAAACGTCTACCTTTCCCTCACGCATGGACATTTTCATCTTCCCCTCACGATTTTGAATGGGGAAAATTTTTTTGGGATCCCAATCTTCATTCACGCAGGAAGGAAAACCACTCGGTGTCTGAACCTTGGGGAAGGCCTCTGCATACAAAATTCCTTGCAGTTAACTATCCGAAAGCAAATTCTTATAAAATACCCACCGGTTTTCCTAAACGGGAAAGTCCCACACCCTACTCCGTAGTTTTCTGTCGAAGAAAAAGGCATCTATATTTATTATAAGCAACATCTGGATCATCCCTCCGGGATCAGTCCTGTGTGTCACCATCTATCTTGGCCTTCTCCGTACTCGCTCCACTCGTCTTAAATTTATAATCATCGTACCTTAAGGTAATGTCAGGTGGGTTATTCTCCTCCTCTATTCCTTCATTGCCTTTCGTGGAATTGAGTGGAGGGTCATCATATATCCTAATCACATGTCTTGCATGTGCCTCCTTGGCTACAACGTGGTTATTGCGCATGTGAAGGGAGGTGTTGGCTTGCTTAATTAATGCGTTGATTTCATTATACCTATCCGCCAACATATGTGGTAAATCTTGCACCTGACGAGGATGATTGGATGCCATCTTGACCAATTCCTTCTTCGCCAATTCTTCGCATCGCCTCCAGAGCATGCAATCCATTTTATCATTGTTCTTTTCTGCATGGAAGGATTTTCTTCTGCGTACCCCTTCGTTAGCAAGAGCATCTGCCACCATGTTGCCATCTCTTCTAACATGAGAGAATTGGATTGTGAGGGTTCCTGTTAACATAATTTTAAGCTCTGTAAGCCGCCCTTCCCACGTCTAATTCACGGAAACCTGCAAAATGGCTGCACCGTGTTGTAATCTCCTGGAAATGTTAGTTATTACTAAGGAATCCCCTTCCACTGTCAATGGCATTTTATGCTACTTTAGAGATCACATTAGCCCATTTATTAACCCTTCTAACTACACCAAATTATTGGCGCTGGTTCCGATACTACCCCAAAAGATGCTAAGAACTTTTCCCTCAGAGTTCCTGATGACACCTCCAAATCCTGCAGGGCTCAGATTTCCTTTCGGTGCTCCGTCGAAGTTAATTTTGAATGATACTTCTGTCAGACACTTCTAAGTTTCAGAGCTGCAAGGGGGTTTGAGCGAGGTTCGAAGGTGAGTATTATTCATAGGTAACTTAAAAATCCCCCATTCATAAAGAATTTGTCTTTCTGTTATCTCCACTTCAAAATATTTATGAGTCCAATGTTTTAAAGTTAGAGTTTACTTTATGTGAATTTCAATCATCGTCCAAAGTTCCTCAACGCGCTTATGTTTGTTTTCAAATATTTTCTTGTTCCTTGTTTTTTAGATTTCCCATACCGCGAAGCCAAGGAACAACTCCCAAACCTTGTTCAAGATTTAATTTTTTAATTCCTTTTTCAACCATTTTTCTATTGTTAGATCAGGATGACCTTTGTGTTTGTTATTCTTTTTGAAAAGATCTGCACCTTTTTCCCATATATCTTCTGCTATCGGGAATTCGTCAAGAAGGTGGTTGATAGTTTCATTATTTGCTTCCGCGGGCCTGAATATTGTCCCATGTGGGAATGCATCTTCTGAGGAGAAGCCAGCTAGAATCCACCACTTTGGGCCACCACCTCCTGCCCCAGAGTTTACGCCATTTACCCTCCTTCTCCATTCTATGAGTTTCAGTCAGCAACCCAATTGTCGATTTGATGTTGAAGTTGCCCACATTGGTATACCCCGATCTGATATTTTTCGGTCCTGCATTCCTTGGGATATTTCTAGTGCATAGTTCGTAGCAGAAATCGTCAATGTTCTCATCTGGTGGAAGATCTTGCCACCATTCCTTCGACTTCCAATTCCTAAAGAGATTGTTTGTGGATCTTGTGGATCTCGAGTCCCAGAATTCCTCCACCTTTTCCAACGGGCTATTATGAAGATATTGTATTAGCTCAGGGATATCTTCACTGCTGGCTATACAAGGCTCCTGTTGCCAAGCATCTTTGATAAACAACATTGTCTTTCCATATCTAACCTCCCAAAAGCTATGACTTTGGATGAGACTTTTGTTTTCGTGTGTCAATTTCCAAATGCTGGAGCCAGGAACGTTTTCTCGGAATCTAATCAGCAGTTGTTGAAAAAGTAAGAATGGAAGAATGGACAGAGAACGTAAGAGAAAATGTAATGTAATGTATATTTTATAAATGTAAATATGAATTACATAATAGGTGCCCCGGTAATTTATACCGTAATTGGGGAAGAGAGGTGACTTTTCAAGTCCCCTCTTAGTTTATTTACATTAATTAACCTAGCTTAATAATAAAATTTGGCTTTCATTACATTGCCTTTCCCTTAAGGAAGCTTTGTCCTCAAAGCTTAATTGAAGACAATGACTACGTGAACTATCGCAATTTCTATGATGTGGACATCTGTATGGGTTGTTACTGGCAGGTTTTATCCCTGGTTCTATTTTGATTATGTATTCAGTTTTTCTGTTTGTTGGGAGCGCCTTAGGTAACTCTTGAAACACTTTGCAATGTTTTCAAATTAGCTCTTGTGTCTCTGGTTGTTTGTCCATATCTCCTTCACTTGTTAGAATATCCATTTCTCTACATTGAAGTATGTACGTTGGTGCATATTTCCAACGTAGCTTTTCCATCTGATGTGCTGTAACCAGTTGTGTCAGAGGTGGTTGGAACCCATATAATTTTTGTGTTTTCCCGAATGAATGGAATTCATAAAAATGTTCTCAGTGATTTGCAGAGTATGTACCCAAGGTTTGTAACCATTGTATTCCTAATACTACGTCGATTCCTTCTAGTGGTACCGCAAAGAAATCTGATTCTAATTTATATTCTTGCATTTGTAACTTAACCTTGTGACATCTTCCCACATTGTCAATCTTCTTTCCATCTGCTATCATAACCGTCATGTCAGGTATTGGATGAATAATAGGTTAAATACTTTAGCAAGGTTGACATTAACGGAGTTATGGGTGCTTCCAGATTCGATGAGAACTGTGACGTTATTGTTTTTTATATGACCTTTAATTTTTAATGTTTACGGTTGGGAGATTCCGGTAATAGCGGATAATGAGATTTGTGGGGAGTCGTCCTTGATTCCTGGGTGGTAGTCTTCTTGGCTATTTACATTGTTCTCAATTGGTTCATTGGCTTCTAGCTCTGCTTCACAAGCATATAATTTATTTTGTAAGCATCTGTGCTTAGGATCCCATTTGTCTCCACAGAACTTACATTTTCCTTCTTTTATTCTCTGAGCCTCTAAACTAGGCTTTGTTTCTTCCCTAAGTTGAGGCAGTGTATACCTTGGATTTCCTGTGTATCCTGAATGGAGGGGGTTCTTTTTAGAGTCGTCTTGGTCGACATTTGTATGAACGGATTTGCTTTCAATAATCCTAGCTTTACGTCATGCTTCCTCCATGATAGAGATGTGTAACTCTAGTTTGTCACAGATGTGTTGATTTAGACTGTGTATGTAGGTCTGTAGTCATTGGTCATCTGTTAACTTCAAGACTTGAGTTGACAGCGCTTCTCATTCACAGGTGTACTCATCGACACTGTTTTTTTGTTGTAACCTTGTGACTTTGGCAAAGAAGTCTTTTTCTTCAACGCCTTGGAATATTTTGATGAGGTCGTTCCTGAAGCTAACCCAGTTGTAAGAACATATTCTTGCAGTATTCTTCCACCATAAGTACCAGTTGTAAGCATTGCCTTCTAGATGCATGGAGGTGTATTTAATTTTCTCTCCGTCATAATGGATGTTGTGGATGTCTAGGTATTCCTCGGCTTTGTTAATCCATGCTATGCATTGTCGTTCGTCCCCATTGTATTTGGGTAACTCAACTTTCACCTGTATTTGGTGTCCTTGTGTATATGCGTTAGAGGACGACATGTTGAATAGAGGATCTGGCTGCTCCGGAGTTCTTGGAGAGTTTGGTTGCGGGTCATTCGAGATTTGTAATCTGTCCAAGATGGTAGTTAAAACTACTTGATTTTTCTTTTGGTCTTCTTGTAGAGTGAGGAAGCTATTCTCTATTTGTGACGTAAATTGTGTCCACTTTGATGTCAAATCATCATTGGTTTGTTTGATTTTTACATGGATTTCCTTGTAATTCTTGTTAACTTTCTGATTGATTTGATCGAACCGAGCATCCATTGATCTGGTGATTGCTGGAATCTTCCCAATGTTGAACGTGGACTTATTTTTATTTTCTATATAAAGCCATCCCACCATGATTCTCCCTTTTTTCCTCTTTTTTTTTTGAAGTAATTATAATAACAATAATCATAATTATTATTATAATATAGTTTTTTTTGAAGTAATTATAATAACAATGATTATTATAATATAAGTTTTTTAATTAATTATAACATTAATAAGTAATGATATCAATAAATATTATTAATACTAAAAAAATTATTATTAACAAATGGGTTTAACCAACCGTCACATGGAGGCAGCATTAAGCGATGGAGAATGCAGGTGGATGGCGTAGCAGATTGGAGAGGAGGTAGGAACAACGATGGGTAGTTAGCAGATTGGATGTGGCGAAATGTAAATGGGATGGAGATGGAGAGAAGGATGCATGGTTTGAGAGCACGCAGAGGTGGATGCTCCGTAGGACCTCAACTTTAGTGCATTAAAAGTTTGTTGTAAAGGAATGCTTGCAACAGGTTACTTAAAGGAACAGCCTTAATAGAAATTAAATGCTCAGAACAGAAATGAAAAACAAGACTGATAAATAGATACCAAGCAAAAACACAGAACCAGAATCACAAACAGGAGTTGATAACGGAGTTCACCCCCTCCACTGGGCTACGTCTCCGGGTCCCTCTCCAATGGGAACCGATCTAATTAATGCCTTTAAAATGGTACAAATGGTTCTGGACTCTGCAAATAAATTTCAGCAGTATGGACAAAAGTCTGCAAGACCTCTTCTCTGGAATAATACAAATTGGCTTTCAAAAGCAAAGGAAAACCAACTAAAACAGAGAAGACAATCGGCTCTTTACAATCACAGCAACGGGACATTAACAGTAAAGTCTTCAAGACCTCCTCTCTGAAAGTTACACAACTGGACTTCAATAGACAAAAGAAGCCAAGTATAACTGAGGATAGTCAAATTCAAAAGGAATAGCAAAATGCTCTCTGAAGCTTCTCATCACAGAGAAAACACTGCACTGTCCTCCCAACGAACTGAGTCCCCCAATCGTCCCCCTCTTCTGGTCCCAGCATCCTCTATTTAAGCCTCATAAGTAACGGATTTGGCTTCTTTCACACAGCTGTTACCAAGGAGACAAAACAAACAAAAATGTGACTGTCCACATCCCTGCCAAATGCCAACTCGTTATCATAGCAGGGTGTTCATATGCCCTTCAATGTTATCGTAACGGTGGCATAACTGCCAAGAAAATCTTGCCAACTGTTACGAATAAGCTGTGAATATCCTGCCATCCCAAGGATCTGACCTCTAGAACCATACGTGACTGAAATGCCAAAAGTGTTAGTCAATCGTGCTTCGCCGTTGCGGAAGAGGATAAGCAACGGGCTCCGATGCTCTCAATCGGCTGTTGGCTGGTTTTTGAGTCGGAGGCTTTAGTCACTTTGGTTTTTGCAGTTGCAGATGGCACATCACTTCTTTTTCTGATTCCGTCGAGTTAAATCGTTGATCTTTTAAGTTTTGGGCTTCCGCCGTTGCAGCTGCCGGAAGCATTGTTCTTCCGATCAACCTTGTAGCCATCGTTGCGGACTGCTTATCGCTCCGAATTCCGATCCGTCTGAACGTCCGTTAAGATTCCGCCGTTGTGGCTCCCGAATTGCTCTGACTTTCGATCCGTCCGAACGTCCATTAAGCTTCCACCGTTGTGGTTCCCGAATCGCTCTGACTTCCGATCCGTTCGAACATCCATTAAGCTTCCGCCATTGCGGAAGGGGAAAGACTTCCGAGCCCCAAAGTTGCGAAAGGGAAAAGCTTCCGACCGCCAATCCTTATATATATATATTTTTTCGTTCGGTGATCTCCATGGACAGACTAATAGTTTGGTCACCCGTCGTTGCGGACAGAGCTGTGCTTCCAACCTCTGGTGTTGCACAAGGAGTTCTCTTCCGACCTCTGATCTGCGTATTTTTGCAGTCCATTTTTTCCAACCGCGCGGCTTCTTTGAACCATGTACCATATTGGATCTTCAAAGAGGAATAATCCATCGGATCAATCCTCCCCATTGGAGAGCTTTTGGACCACCAAAATACTGAATTATTTTGCAAGTAAGTGAGGGTAAAGTTCCCTCACTTTACCAATCTCCATCCATCTTGCTTTGCTAGGATGCATCCCCTTCAGCCCCACTCGAAGGTACTCAGCATTCCCCCTTCGTGAAGTCCTTACATTTCTGTCAAGAATAGCATCATCCTACAACTCTCTCATACATTCAGGTGCCAAATCATCAACTGAAGGAATCTGTACGTTAATTTCCTCATCCATGATCATAGGAGGCTCATACAATTTAAGATTCTCAAAATTGATAACTGAATAAATTTGCATGTATGGAGGTAAATTCAAGAGAAAAGCATTAGTACCGATATTTCCCAAGATCTCAAAAGGACCATACCTGATAGGTTTAAGCTTTTTACCTTCACCTTTCATCCTTTCTTTGGTGATGTGTAACCAAACTCGATCACCAACCTAAAATTGATGATCAATTCGATGCTTATCATGCCTGGCCTTGTACTTTGCCTGGCTCTTCTCCAACTGTTCTTGAACTGCCTGCTGCACTGCTTGGATTCTCTGAATGAACTTTCAAGCTCTATTTGCATCATGATGTCCATCCACTGCATTGTTTCCAAAAGAGAAGTCCATCGGTGTTTTTGGCAGATAACCAAAAAAAGTTTCAAAAGGGGATTTCTTCGTGGAAGAATGAACTGCATGATTGTAAGCATGTTGTATATACTGCAACTGCTCATCCCAAAGTTTAGGATGTTTACTACAATATCCTCCGAGCAGCTGAACCACTGTTCTGTTCACTACCTCTGTTTTCCCATTGGTTTGTGGATGAAAAGCTGTACTTTTCTTCAGTTTAGTGTCCATAAGCTCCCATAAAGTTGACTAGAATTCTCCCAAGAACCGGGAATCTTGATCAGATATAATAGACATGGGAAGCCCAAAATGTACCCAAATATTTTGAGAGAATAAAAGAGTTGTTTTCTAGACATAGGTAGTCCTCCTACAAAGTCCATAGAAATGCTTTCCCAAGGATGAGAAGAAACTGGAAGAGGAGTGTACAAACCCAATTTCCTATCGCTAGGCTTACTTGTTGCACACATAACACAACCTCTTATATATTTAGCTACAGTTTCTTGCATTTGAGGCCAATAACAGTGATTCTGCAATACAGACAACGTTTTACTTACACCAAAATGCCCTGCAATCAATGAACTATGTGCTTCTCGAACCACATGCACTCTCTCTTTTTCTGGAATACAAAGTTTACCAAGATGATACAAGAGTTGATTATGCACATACTAGTTCTCTTCCTGTTTACCATGTATTAGTGATGCATATACTTGTTAGAATAATCAACCCATAGTATTTACCCACTTAGACATTATTTCATTTATTTTGTCTTATTTGCCTAGTCCATGAGTCCCACCATGTGCAAG
>LPNX010832151.1:373087-386384 GCA_001517045.1 Pseudotsuga menziesii
CTTGAGAATGTTCTCCTGGAGCCAATCTCAGGATCTCCTTCAACTAATTCTCCATCACCACGTTTTAACTTGGACCTAGTAAGCATTCACAAACTCGCACAAGAGTCAACCAGCTCTGATACCAAAATATGCTCCGTAGGACCTCAACTTTAGTGCATTAAAATTTTGTTGTAAAGGAATGCGTGCAACAGATTACTTAAAGGAACAACCTTAACAGAAAATAAATGCTCAGAACAGAAATGAAAAACAAGACTGATAAACAGATTCCAAGCAGAAAACACAGAACCAGAATCACAAACAGGAGTTGATAACGGAGTTCACCCCCTCCACTGGGCTACATCTCTGGGTCCCTCTCCAATGGGAACCGATCCAATTAATGGCTTTAAAATGGTACAAATGGTTCTGGACTCTGCAAATCAATTTCAGTAGTATGGAAAAAAGTCTGCAAGACCTCTTCTCTGGAATAATACAAATTGGCTTTCAAAAGCAAAGGAAAACCAGCTAAAACAGAGAATCCAGTCGACTCTTTACAATCACAGCAACGGGACATTAACAGTAAAGTCTTCAAGACCTCCTCTCTGAAAGTTACACAACTGGACTTCAACAGACAAAAGAAGCCAAGTATAACTGAGGATAGTCGACTTCAAAAGGAACAACAAAATGCTCTCTAAAGCTTCTCATCACAGAGAAACTGCTGCACTGTCCTCCCAACGAACTGAGTCCCCCAATCATCCCCCTCTTCTGGTCCTAGCTTCCTCTATTTAAGCCTCATAAGTAACGGATTTGCCTTCTTTCACACAACTGTTACCAAGGAGACAAAACGTAAACAGAAATGCGACTGTCCACATCCCTGCCAAATGCCAACTCGTTATCATAGCGGGTTGTTCATATGCCCTTCAATGTTATCGCAACGGTGGCATAACTGCCAAGAAAAGCTTTCCAACTGTTACGAATAAGCTGTGAATATCCTGCCATGCCAAGGATATGACCTCTGGAACCATACGTGACTGAACTGCCGGAAGTGTTAGTCAACTGTGCTTCGTCGTTGCGGAAGAGGATAAGCAACGGGCTCCGACGGTCTCAATCGACTGTCGGCTGGATTTCGAGTCGGAGGATTTAGTCACTTTGGTTTCTGCAGTTGCGGATGGTGCACCACTTCTTTTTTTGATTTTGTCGACTTATTTCGCCAATCTTTTAAGTTTTGGGCTTCCGTCGTTACGGCTGCCGGAAGCATTGTTCTTCCGATCAACCTTGTGGTCGTCATTGCGGACTGCTTATCGCTCCGAATTTCGATCCGTCCGAACGTCCGTTAAGCTTCCGCCGTTGCGTCTCCCGAATCGCTCCGACTTCCGATCCATCCGANAGGAGTTCTCTTTCGACCTCTGATCTGTGTATTTTTGCCGTCCGTTTTTTCCAACCGCATGGCTTCTATGAACCATGTACCATATTGGATCTTCAAAGAGGAATAATCCGCCAGATCAATGGAAGAGGGAAGGAACGAGGAGGGGAGAATGGAGGAGCAGAGGTAGGTGGATGGAAGCTGGTAGGAAGTTGGCTAGATATGGAGGTGTAGATGGAGGGCAACAAGAGGGATGGAGGATGGAGCGGCGGGAGGAAGAGTGGAGAGAATGGAGCATTGCAGTAATGGGGAGTCCGACGTTGGAGAGGATGGTGGAGGTAGGCACGCGAGGCTGAGGGAGGAGAAGAGAGGTGGCAGCTGGTGATGGAGGGCAGCGTGTATGAGTGTAGGAAAGGTAGAGGTGGATGAAATGGAGGCGGGAGTGTGGAGGATGCAAGGTGGTGGGATGGTGCTGAGAGCCAAGAAGCTTTGATACCAATGAAAAAGTAAGAACAAAAGAATGGACAGAGAAGGTAAGAGAAAATGTAATGTAATGTATATTTTATAAATGTAGAGATGAATTACATAATAGGTGCCCCGGTAATTTATACCATAATTGGGGAAAAGAGGTGACTTTTCAAGTCTTAGTTTAATTACAGTAATTAACCTAGCTTAATAATTAAATTTTTCTTTCATTACAATTGTTTTGGCCACTTGGGAGCATATTTATTGTGCCATAGTTTTTCCCATGGTTCCTCCCCTTGGGATATCCATTTCCACTAGATTTTGGCTCCCATCACTTTGTTTATGTCTAAAGGGTCTCTGAGTCCTAAACCCCCAACTTCTTTGGGTTTGTAAATGGTTTTCCAATCAACCAATGGCCACTTCGTGTGTCCTTCAGTTCCCCCCAAAGGAAATTTCTTTGAATATTTCTTATCTTTTTTATCACCGATTTAGGGGCATCCAGAACCGAAAATAGATACAAAGGCATTGCTTGTAGTACAAACTTTACTAGGGTGAGTCTACCTGGTAGATTAAGGGCTCTGAATGTCCATTGACTTAGCTTATGCTTAATTTTATCCAGTAATTCCTTCCATGAAATTTTCCTTATGGTGGATTCCTCTAACGATGCACCTAAATACTTAGAGGGTAGCACACCTTCAGAAAACTCCATAATTATGAGAATATTTCCTTTCGTGATTTTCAGAGTGTTAAAAATTTAGACCTGAGATTTACCATTATTAATTTCTAGCCCACTTTCCTCGAGGAAGGTGTCAAGCCCCTCTTTTAGGCCACAGGCCTCCTGTATAGTAGAAGGTCCCATAAGCATAATATCATCCACAAACTGCTGATGTGTTTGTGGTTCCAGTTCTGCACTAAGGAGGATCCCTTTGAGTTGTTCTCATTGCGCAGATTCTTGAGCATTCTTCCCAATCCTTCAATGGCTATAATGAACAATAAGGGTGGTAGAGGGTCACCTTGATGAATCCCTCTTAATACTTGGAAGGGATGTGAGGGTGTCTCATTAACCAATATAGAGAAAAAGGATGATGAAACAAGCTTCATAACCCAGTCGATCCATTGATCGGAGAGACCAAAAGTCTGAAGGAGGCCTACCAAGAAATTCCAATTTAGTTTATCATAAGATTTCGACAGATCAAGTTTCAGAAGCATACCTAGTATTTTCCTGAACTTTAACGAGTTGATGGTTTCATGCACCAGAATGATTCCATCCAAAATCTGACGCCCCTTGACAAATACCACTTGTTCAGGTGAAATGAGGATAGGGAGTAGGGGTCAGATCCTGTTAGCTATGACCTTTGAAATGATCTTATATATAACATTACACAAGGCGACCAGTCTTAGTTTTCCAAGGTCCTCTGTTCCATTCTCTTTGGGGATGAGCGTTAGGAAGGTTGGATTGAGCAATTTCAAAATGCTACCTATGTTCCTTGAGTCTTCAACGATTGCCCATACTTCCTCTTTCATCTAATCCTGGTAGGCATGAAGGAAGTTAGTAGTGAACCCATCGGGTCCTGGGGCTTTGTAATCGACCATTTGTTTGGCATCTGCTTTAACTTCTTCCATCTCAATTGGTTTCATAAGCATGAAGTTGTGCTCTTCAGTTATAACCTTTGGAATATGCCGCATCACCTCTCTCTGAGCTTCAACTCGATCCCAATCTGGTTATTCTAGGATATTGGTGAAAAAAGTATTCAGTGTATGTTCTAGATCCTCCTGAGTCTCAGCAATGGTCCCATCCTCTTTTTTCATTCTCCCCATTTGATTTCCATGACAATGTTGGATGGATGCTTTGTGGAAGAATCTTGTGTTACGCTCTCCCTCTTGGAGTCACTTAAATATGGATTTTTGTTTCGAGAATACTTCCTCTTGTTGCTCTCTTAGGATGAATTTTTGGATCAAGAGTTTTTCTTGCACTCGTATTTCCTTCGAGAAGCCGTTCTACATGCCCCTTTGTTGTACCTCTTGGATCTTGCTGTCCAGCTCCTTTTTTTCTTGAAAACTATTTCCAAAGGAATCACTATTCCATTTTTTTATTTTGTTTTTTAGGAGTTTGAGATTTTGCTGAAAATCATACATCCTAGTTCCTCTAATGGGTGGAAGGTCCTCCCACCATTCTTTGAGTTTATCTGGGAAATTGGGCTTAAGGAGACAAAATGTTTCAAAACAAAAAGTTATTCGAAGGTTCACCCCTATTCTTTCCCATTCAAAACTTAAAGGCCAATGATTTGACCTGGATGATGGAAGTACCATGACATTCATTTCTCTCCCTGCCATCATAATGGACTCAGAAACCAAAAAGTGGTCTAGCCGACAAGATATTCCTATGTCTCTTGTTCTCTTATTGTTCCAAGTATAGATACCGTTAGCCTTTCTAACATCAACTAATTCTAGGTTTGCAATGAATTCATTAAAATAATCATTCATGGAATTTAACTTCCATATCCCTCCTTTTTTTTGTCAAGGTTCCTAACCAAGTTGAAGTCCCTGCCTAGGATCCAAGGTCTTCCTCTTGCCTCCATTTTGAGCATGCTTAATGATTCCATAAAATTAAACTTCTGCTTGGCTCGAGGAGGCCCGTAAATGTTGGTCAGGATCCCCTGAGTACTCGTGCCTAAAATCTGGAAGGCTTCCGAGAGGGAGAGCTGCATTGCCATGAAGTCGGAGAGGGACACCTCTCTTGGGTTCCATAATATCCCAATTTCCCTTGTCACCCCTTTAGCATCAACAACAATAGCTTCACTCCCCCGCCAAACTTTTTCCCCTATAATTTTAAGTTCATCTTCCGAGCACTTGATTTCTTGTAAAAATATGATACCCGTTTTTTCATTTTCAATTCTTCTTCTTAGAATATGAATCTTCAAGATACTGTTACAACCTCTGATATTCTAGGATGTAATCCACATTGATAAACTATTTTATTGCAGGATAAAGGGCCACATATATGGTAGGATACTTCCTTGATGCTACTAACTTAGCCCCAACGAGTTGGATTACATCCCATCTGGGTCCTTGAGTGATTCAGACGTTATTCTAAGAAAATTCATAGTTTTCATCTTAATTATCTCCTTTTCCAGCAGGGAAACTTGTTGGGAAGGGATATGTTCTGGTAATTTTGCAGAGCACGCCACTTCCAAGCCTTCCAAGTCTAGACCACCTAGCTCCATTTCATCTCCTTCAGTTTCAGTCAGAGTGTTCTCATTCTTGTTTGTCTCCTTAGTGTCTTCCTGGGTCGGTGCCTTCAAACTAGGTTTTGCCTATGGATCTTGCTGTTACTCAGCCTGTCCTTTCTTCTGCGTATTACTCATCTTTCCTTCTTGTAGGGTGTCAAACCTATTGTGATTTTGAGCTTTCTTGTGAATCTCAGGACCCGTTACTTTCTTGGCTGATCTTTTATTGTTAGGAACTTTGGTAAAGACTTCCACGTATTTTTTTTTTTTTATCTTTTTTACCTCCTGTTTATTTTATTTTATTTTTTGGACAATATTTGAACAGATGTCCATGCTCGTGGCTCCTTTTGCATCTGAAGGGTATCTGTTCATATTCTATCGCTAGGAAACAATCTTGATCATCATCCCATGATAACTCTATTCCATCTCAGAGATCCTATGATATATCTAGGTAGATGCATATCTTGGCATAAGAGGTATAGCGCCTCTGTCTGGTTTTCTTTGAGACTTTTACAAAGTTTCCCAGTGTGTTTTCAATGACTGTTAGTATTTCTTCTTTCCAGTGTTCCGTTGGTAGGGAATACATTCTGATCCATACTGGGGTTGTCATTAGAATTTATTTATCTAGATTGAATCGTTCTTTCCATGGTCTAAGGAAGAGGCCTGCAGAATTAAGGAAATATGGACCATTATCAAAAATTATATTTCTTTCCTCTTCATTAAAGAATATTATCATGAAGAAACCTTTTTCCTCCAATTGCATATCACAATGCCCTTGAGGTTTCCAAGTTGTGTTTATCCACCACACTAGAGTCTTCTCTGTGGGCCAGATCCCAAAAAATTATTGATGAGTGCATGCTCTTTCATGTATTGAATGTCTTCCATTACCCGTTCTGAACTAATCTGCAGCTTCGACACTATTTTCGATTTTGGGACACAGTGCCCTGGTTTTCTGTATTCTCCCTTCTCAATTCCTTCTTTGATGGTCCCACTCATTCCTTCTCCTCCCTTCCTCGAGTGGAGATCAGGTGCTTGAAGCTTCTCTTTACCCTTCTCAATCTCCATTTTTGAACTTTGGAAAGGTGGTACTTCCCCACCATCTGTGTGTTCACTCATCCTTGAACCCGTCCTCCCAGATGGAGGTACAGGTTTCTGCCCTTGTCAGAACCTTCGAAGGCTTCCCAACCCTGCAACTTCTATTCACTGTGACGCCTCCCACCTTCTTCGCTTCAAAGTTATTCTCTTTGGCTATTGAAAATAATATTTAATTGATTTATATGGAATTAATATTTATTTTGTTTAACTAGGAACCTTTTACTAGTTCCTACTTAAGCTTTAGAATAGAATGTTTATTTAATTATTTTAGTTTATAATAACTACATAGACTCTCACTTATTATTTTAGTTATCTTTATTTCTTATTTATAAATATTATAAAATATATTCTTATATATATATATTACATGAACTTTACATATTATCCTTAATATTTATTCATGCATCATATATCATAGTTTATTTATTTTGATGCTTCTTTTAGTTTACATTATTTCTTTTATCAAGTCCTCAAGTAGGGTTTGGTCGGTCAACTCAGTTAGGCATCTCTAGATCCTCCTTGCATGTTGGATTACCTCGTATATTGTGTTAGTTCTTCCAGTCCTTAATCAACTCAAAATAAGTATGATAAGGGCCGGTGCTATTCAGAGTCGTTCTCACTCAACACACTTAATTTCAGTAACTCCTAGCGCTATTAAGAGGCTAAGCTCAACATTATTAATTTGGGAGTTACACTAGTGCAATTCTAGAGCCTCTCGCTCAACACTAATATTAGGATGGACTTGTATAATACACCTAGGGACACAATGGACAAAGATCCGATGCTCCAGAGCTTATGCTCAACATCAATTTGGAATGCTCCAGGGCTTCTGCCCAACACTTCCAATCTTATAACTCATGTGCTCTAGAGCTTATGCTCAACACAAAATCTCATAACTCATGTTCTCGAGAGCTTACGCTCAACACAAAATCTCATAACTCATGTTCTCTACAGCTTATTCTCAACACAAAATCTTGTAAGTCGTGTGATTTAGGGATTACACCCAACACATTATAGAACTCAATCATGCCTTTAGTATTTTGCATAATACATCACAATAATCATCTCAATATATGTAGTAGGGCTAATCACATAATAAGAAATCTAGTACATCGTACCATGACAATAGGGCCTTGTTCATCAGGGTCCACACCCAACATATATAATCATATACAAGACAATAAAACACGGGCATTGATTAATGCCCAATATATCTAACTAATCATCATAACTCATGTGCAGTGGGGCATACACCCAATATATAAACATAAACATCAAAGTAACTCATATGCAATGGGGCTCATGCCCAATATAGTTAAGGTCAAAATTTGGGATATTACATCCATTGTTGTTTCCTTCATCCCCACCAAAATCATCTTATGTCCTATTAAAATCCTTGCTTGGAGGAAAATAAACATCGATGCCACCAAAATCCTTTCTTTGAGGAGAAACATTATCAGTCCCATTGAAATCCTAACTTAGAGGAAAATAATCAGTAGTGCCAATAAAATCCTCGCTTGGAGCAAAATCATATACACCATTATTGGTTTCTTCTACTTCTCCTTCTAAAAATATTAGTGGGGTATAATTGTAAAGTGAAAACTAACTTACTCTAACTATATGAGGAAGTCTTCATTTTGGATTCAATCGACAACAATATTGGATTCTGGGGAATGAAAATTGAGAAGGAACACAATCAAAGAAGTTTTAAAGGATAGTGGAAGATGCTTTGTCTAGGAAATTTGAAGAGGAGGGTTCACTCAAATCCACCTCATATTTATGAATCCTAGAATACCTCAAAGAATCATGACAAGAATGGTTGGGCCATGAAAATTGGAAACCTCATCAAACAACTACAAGAAGACATGAATCCTCTACTTGGGTATACATGGAACCAAAATATCTAGAGGTATAAGAAGCACATTTTTATCACCTTGTATTTGTCGTTGAAACAATACATCTTACAAGAAGGGCTTTCATCATCGACAACATGAAACTTAGGATTTCAAAAAAATTATGAAATAATTAAGCGCTCTTTCTTCTAGGAAGGCATGAAAAAAGACACACCCAACTTTGTTGCATCTCATGACACTTGCCAACAAGCTAAGGGTGAAACAATGATGTCACTAGGTTGTTTTCAACGACTTCCCACTCCCATCCATATATGGAGGAGAATCTGTATGGATTTCAATGTGAATCTTTTTAAGGTAGGCAATAAATTAGTCATTATGGTGGTCGTTGTTTTTTTTACCAAACATTCCCACTTCTAAGCCTTACCACAAAAATTTACATCCTTGCTCATGGGGAAAATCTTAATGGATAAATATTTTTAGCTCTAGAGAATGTCTCTTATGTTGTCTCTAATCATAAACCCACTTTTACGAGCAATTTTTTCTAGGATCCATTTAAACTTCACGAAACTAGTTTGAATCTCAACAATACATAACACCCCCAAGTTGATTGTTAAACATACAAGGTAAATAAATGCTTGGAAACCTAATTACGATGCTTTGCATCAAACAAGGCACACCACTAGTCCAAATGGATTCCTCTCATGAAAAGGTGGTATAATGCCACTTATCATGGCACCACAAAGATGACCCCATATGAATCAGTTTATGACCAAAATCCCTTATTGGTGATTTCCTATCTACTAGGTACCTACTAAGTTCAGGTAATGGACAAGACACTCAACATCAAAGTAGAGATTCTCTGCATCCTTATATGCATTCTGGTTATACTCCAAAACATAATGAAACAACATGTCAATCAACATCACTTCAAGTGCTCCTTTGAAGTTGGGGATATCGTGTTTCTTCGACTTCAACCTTATAAGAAAATATCAATCAAGGTCCATATTCATTAGAAGATCAATCTAAATTTCTACGATCTCTACACCACCCTCCAGCACATTAGACAAGTGGCCTCCAAGTTCACTTTTATAGACCACTCCAAGATTCACTCCGTCTTCCACGTTTATTGTCTAAAAATATTAGTGGGGTTTGATTGAAAAGTGCAGACTAGATTACTAGAATTGTATGAGGAAGGATCCATTTGGATTCAACTAACAATAGTCATGGATTCCATAGAATCAATATTGCAAAGTTGCGCAGTCAAAAAAGTTTTAATCCACTAGAGATAAATGGTTCCAAAATATGCCACTTGGTAACCGAATAACATTTTACAATAATTTTCATACCTTCAACTTTAATGGCAATGCTACTTTCAAAAGGGGAGGGGGACATGCTAGGGACCCACCCTAACCCACCTTACTTTAGTACTTACTCATACATTGTATAAGGTCATTTGTTTGAAATAAGACTTTAGTAAGTTAGTGTTCATCACATAGTGCAAAAAGGGTCGCTTTATTAATTAAGAGCCTCCTAGGAAGTCGTATATGTTTCTTATTTGACCATACCAAGTATTTAGGGTTTTATATTTGAGAAACCTATTTAAAGAGAAACAAGTATATATAGAGTTTTGTCAAGAATTATGGTAATGGAGATGTTCTAAAGTGTATGGTCAGCCTACCTATAGATCCGTGTGAACATTACTCTGTGAAATTTTTCTCATAATATAAATCTCACTTAGTGTTTTCGTAATATTTATAATCTGTATTTTTCTTGTTTTTTCTCTATAAATTTGTTAACCTTTGTATATCATGTGTTTTCCTAAGTTACAGGGATAAATAACACCACAATTCTACTCATGGCTTATCCTTGTAATCCACAAAAAAAAACATCATAATATCCCAATGGGCATATCAAAGAAATTATATAGTTATCCAAAAAGAAACAATTATTGTAAATTCCAAAAATAATGCTTACATCACTACCACCCATGAAAGGAATTATTAGAGTTGGAACCTTCATAGTGGATTCTAGAATCAAAATGTAATGTTGAAATGACAGAATAATATTTCTCTCCACTACATGACAACATCTTTATATCACAAAGTGTATTAGTTTGTTAATTTGCACCCCTAAAACAACTATGGTAAAAACTACAATATTCATTAATAATTGATTGCACAAATAGGCATTTGTGTAATACAATCACTACAAACTATAAACAATTTACATATGGGCGTGGGCCCTTGAAATATTGGAATCCAAATTGAAAATTAACATGGTTCCTTGGTTTAAGGCTATCATCTTCATAGTTAAATAATCTTGTATATTAAGCTGAGAGGATGGAACCTCCTACCAATTCCCTTGGCAAATATTGGTGTCTAATTGCTTAGTCCTTAATGACGAAATTGATAGTAATTCGAGAATTTTACATACTACATCAAATGTTGCCCTTGGATATCTATAAGTGAAACTTTGGCATGTCTAAGGTCTTAATAATGAACAATCACTAAACCTTGTTATTTGTAAAAGGCCATGTTTTCCAATGGAACCACATGCACTCAAATCCTTTCTACAGATTGCATCACCGATTTCAATGGGTACCAAGATTTGACTAAGACCTAGAGATATATTTTTGTTCCTAATAACACTCAATCACACATAGGTAGATGGTACTGCAAAATTGGTGTAATATGTGTTGGACTATTAAACGAGGCGTGTTACTAGATTAATTGTATTTAGTAATTAGATGGTAGTTCTTGGATCCCATGCAACACAAGGACAAGGAAAAAATAATGGCATACAATTCAAGTTGAATTATTCACATAATATTGTACATGTTCAATGGCATACCTACGTTGAATTGGGGAAAAATACAATATACAAGCTAGGGAGGATGCCCCATGGATAAACAAAAGTTGCAAGGAGCAAAAGGAGTACAAGGAGGAGGAATTATTAGTGGAGTCTAAAGGGATTTTGTAGGGGTATACTTTCTTACTCTCATATCTTGAAGGGAGGAGACACTAGTATAGAGTCTCGAGGGAGTTTTTTTTTTATATCTATAAAAGTTATGGTTCTTTACTGTTTTCACGTTATGTTATGTTTACTTAATTTAAAATATACTAATACTATATAATAAAAATTAAACTCCAATGAATTATGATTAAAAAATATTGTTTTAAATGTTTACACTTATGGGAAAAAATATTTAAACTAATAACACTAATCAAATGAAATTATTTTACTTATTGAATGAAACTATTTTTGTTAACACCAAAAGTTGCACGCCATGCTCATCCTCATCCCATAGTCACATCATATCACTCATCAATTTTCCCACATTAAACCTTCAATTACCCAAAAATCCCAAAGTTAAAGACCCAATTTGACAAATAATTATCATTTCTAGATATTTACCTTTCCATAAAATAGGGGAATGAGGCATATTGGCCCCCCAAAAGGAAAATCATCCAAAACATGAATAAATCCCCCTAAAATGCAAAATAAAATTAAAAAAAGGGGGAAACATTAAAAAAAAGAAAAAATAAAGGAAAAACCCTAAATTCCACACAATATCACGAGCCTATATGAAGACCACACGCTGAATACTTATGACCATTTTCCCCTATATATATTAGAGGTGAAGTCCCTCATTTTACACAACCCAACATCATTCTACATAAATTTTATTATGTAACTCTTTCAAAATTTCTTTTTAAACCCTTAAGCCCCTTGAAGTTCCCCTACTTTGTGAGGTGGGGTTGGTTAGTTGGAGAGTACCAAATTGCTTGGATACTAAGTACGTTCCATTTCATATAGCTACTTGAGGCGGTAGCTACTTGAGGCGGTTGCAACAATCGTTGGTAAAGCTAAAAACCTATTTTTATTATTTAATAAAAAGAAATCATTATTTCTTTTACCCTTGTTTATTTTTTATACAATAGAAAAAAATAAAAACATTGATTATATCTTGTTTGATTTTCAAGATAAATGGTTTTGCTATTGTTGAAGTGTCGAGACATCTAAGCACACGCTAGAGGTCCTCTTAACACTAAAAAGTGTTCACCCATCTCTCCATGGTCTAAACCATATACATACATCATATTCCCACCATATTTCCCTCATTTTTTAGCTTCACAATTGTAATTCCACAGAAATGGTCTAAAACATCATTATTCCTTCCTTCCCATAATTGAATTGATGGTGAACATTCATTATGGTTTATCCCCACTTTCTTCCCACTTTCTCCGAGAAACGGTAAAAAAAACCCTAAAAAATGAGATAGGATCAAAATAACATAGATAAATACCATAGGCAATAAAATATCATGGGTTAAAAAACCCTAAGAGGATACTATAAATACATTGTGAAGGTTGTCCCAAAAACATTTTCATTCCATTGTGGTTACACTTTCCATTTCTCATTGTGTACTTTAAGATCTCTGTGTACCCATTTTGGATCCATCTTCCTTTTGACAACTGTCCGTGGACCACTATCGTGGCCCAACTAGAAGGAAAAAGGTATTTTCTTTCAGCTCTAAGGAAATGTAAGTGACAATCTCAGCCATCTAAGGTTGGTGCATTCAAATGCCCATTACAGGTCCCATCTTTTTTCTCAGCTTTTATTTTTTCGGTGAATTCCCTTGCCAAAGTAGAAGTGTAAGAGAGTTAGACCGGATATTCTCTTTGTTGAGGCTACAGGAGAATTTTCAAAGTTAGCAACCAGGCAGTACTTTTACCTGAGGTAAGTTTCAAATCATCTCCCAATGCTTCTCTTTTTTAGTTATTCAAATGTTTTCATCGGATGAATTTTTTCATTTCTGTTGGTTGTTGCTCAACAGTTTTGACTTAGACATGTAAAGGTTTGAGTAGAGTTCAAGTTTTCTCAAAAATAAAGGTTATACTGCAAAATGTGTTGAGCATCACAATTCAAACTAATTTTGAGTACTTTTTCAGTTAGGGTTTTACAATATTTTGGCAACTATATTTCTTCTAGTTTCTGAAGTTTATTGTTATTATATATATATTTTTAAGGCTCTACAGATTTTCGAACTGTTGTAAACTTATGACAGTTTTGGAGTAGAACTCATTGGTAATATTGATTTGTGGCCTGGAAATTTTAGTTTTGTATGTTTTGGTGCACATGGTGGGCATGGCGTTTGAAAATTTTAACCCATATTCAGGCTAGGTGCAAGTAGGCATGTAATACAAAATGTGCTTTTTTTGTTTGATTGTGGTGAAGAAAAATGGGAAGCAGTTGTGAAGGCTCAGATGTGGAGACTGTAGGAAAGAAAAAAAGCCTGCACGTCTCGTCTGAGCAGA